>OMKK01014019.1:2493-14182 GCA_900302305.1 Polymixia japonica | reverse complement strand
AAAGGACAACTTTCAGAAGCAGAGAAGAGAGACGGGTTAGTTAGAAGCAGAGAAGAGAGACAGGTTAGTTAGAAGCGGAGAAGAGAGACGGGTTAGTTACGATGTTCGGTGTCTCTGTGAAGGCTGAGGCCGGGACCGGGTGGTGCATGCTGTTGTGAGAGGCCTTGGGTTCAAACTGTCAGTGCTTTCAATGTTCATTGTTTTATTATGCTACCATGATTATGAATAAATCATTCCATCTGAACAGTGTGGACACAAGACCTGAATCATGATGTCATAGGAGGGTGTGTGTGTGTGAGAGACTTGAATGCACATTGTTTTGGGGCATTCACAATAACCACAATCCAAAACTATGTTAACGACACTATATGCTACCATACTGTACCAACTATAGTATTACTTGATATAGCAATATACTTAGTACTAGGTGTAGTACTATATCTATACTATAACTATAAATACACAACACACAATACCACACTGAAAAATACTGAAAAGGCCACAGTATTTATGATAATTGAGTTCAGACCCTACTAAATATTGTACAGCCCCAGATTGTATCATGGGTTAAAGTAATCTAGGATTATGTGAAATATCGGGTAACTATTAGTATAACTTATTTGATCAAATGTTTTGTTGTTTTTTTAATTATTGCAAAGGTATTAAAGGAAACCTGGCTTTCAACTCATCTTTGACCTGATCCATCACCCCTCCGGATGAGCCAGGAGTAGAGCTTGCCTCCCTTCCTCCAGGCCTGTCGCCTCACAGACGAACAGCCATAAATAATCCTCACATGACATTCTGCGTTTCATAGCTGAAGTGCTATGAAGGCACAGATATAGCTGAGGTGTCAGCGGAGTCCTCAAGGTGCGAAGCTGTGTTTGAAAGAGTGTCAGTCGAGCTGCTCCCAGTGGTTAAACTGGAGCCTCTGTCACGCTGTGGTCTCTGCTCTTCACAGAGCCTCCGCCGGCCTCCAGTGAACAGATAAACAGCACGGGTGACTCACCGCCTGAAATCAGAGCACCTCCCATAGCTCAGAGGGCTGCGCTGTTCGCGTGGCCTTGTTTTTTGTTTGTTTGTAGTTCGTTTTCAGTCAATTGTCCTTTAGTTTGTTTTTCTCTTCTTGTGTCAAAGTCTCACTTCGAGTCCACCAAACCCCCTTCCATCCGTTGTCTTCCGCCGTTGGAGCACACAGTGGTCCGGGGCATGGCTTCATGTGATTCCCATGAATTTGAATGGCAGTGACAGCGCGGTAACAATGGGCTGGTTACGTAAGATAGGCGGTTGTGCTCGTGGCCAAGACTGTGCCGCTGTCTGTAACCATCACCACTCCGACTCGATTTACCATCCTGCTGCGGCCGCAAGAGATGGGCCTGCTGCTGCTGCGGAGGTCTGCAGTTCATTTTGTCTCCACGACGCGCTGACAAAAGCACATCCTGTTAGCTAACTGGGATCATTTGTAGACGTCTCACTTCCAGAATTCACCACCAGGAGGCACCGTGTAGCCTGAGCTCCTGGAGGAGCTGAAATACAGCAAGCTAGCATACAGCTTGGGCTCCATAATGTGATTTTATTTTTGTGTGGACCGCAATAGCGGGGCCAGCCCTATACACGCGAAGGTATGTCACTGCCTGATTCACTGAGTGATGAAGTTACACCGTTCATTGTTTGCAGTCACGTGACTCCACGCGCAAAATTCAGATGGAGGGCAGGAAGTGAAAAGCAGAATGGACGAGATGGAGGAAAACCCGTACTGTGCTAGTTGAGACAATATTACGAGAGAAAGGTATAAATGTCACGAAGACATCTGCCCTCTAGCGACGAGGCTTTCGGCCACAGTTCCGCGCATCGCGGGTTGTGCACGGCAGTGTCGGGTTAACCGTTTGTCCAGGTGTGGAAACATGACCAGGACACATGAGACGGATATTACCTCCCACCCTGCCTGGATCATTCAGGGTCCCTCTCCTGCCTATGCCTCACCCTGCACTCACTGTAATGACCGTACTACACCGTGTGATGTCATCTCACGTAGGATGCCCCACCCCCCCATGTGGAAGAAGATAAATCACAAAATAATCATTCATACTTGGATATACATGTAAAACCGTAGGAATACTGGTGAGCTGTCACTATGATGGCGAGGGGTGAGAGATTATACAAGGACTAAAATAAATGGAAGTGGGCAGTCCACTCACCCTTCTGCGTTGTTTTAGTCTTTATTTCGACAGTAGGAAGGTAGAGATAGAAACTGACTAGAGCAAGAGGGACCGTCAGCAAGGTATGAGCACAGCTCCGAAAGCTGCCGTCTGAACCGCTCAACCGGGGCCTTTTTTTCCCGGATGATTCCGTCACTCATGTTGACAGTTGAGTAATCTCGACAACCGCAGCCAGCTCCACGTTTTTAGCGGGTGCAAGGAAGAGGATTGATGCGTTAATCAGCTTTCGATAAGTTATGGATCTGCGCTGCTGACAGCGGCCAGGCACGCTCAGCGGCAACAAATTAGCTCATGAATTAATCTGATTATACCAACAGGTTTTGGATAAATCCGCTAAAATGCTGACGACTGCACGTTTTGTGGGGTTGATGTGTACAATATCCTCCCTCGGGATGTTTGTAAAACTTGACTTTACATCTGTACGCGTGACGGAATGAACGGGGGTGGGGCGAAATTGATTAGGTCACCTGTATGCTGCAGCTGGGTGACATCGGGGCTGATTACTTGAAGCCACGTGCCTCATCAGGAAGACACACGATTCGATACGCTGTCACTGTGACGTCTCTGCCTCACCTTTCTGTTGGTTAAGTTGTTCGTTTTGCTGAGCATCCTACACGCTTTTTCAACACCAGTCTGCTTCACAGTAAGACACATTGACACCTGCAAATTTACCAGTACAACTACAAGCTTCTATTACTGAGGACGGGTGCCATTCATTAACGTTCCCAACTTCCCCAACCAAGATTTCTCATACAAGGATCCACTTAACAGTTACATTCACACCTGATGGCTTCACTGGAGAGTATAGGCCGTCAACACAAGCGGAACCATAACGACAGAGAATGACGGGTATATGAACATAACAAGCTTGTCATATCAAAGCATAGAGATGGAGCAGTTCAAGGAGCAACTTGCGACCCGGATTTCAGGCAGTTTCCTGTGTATTTTGGTTTTGTAATCGCAGCACTGCCGGTAGCGTGTGCAACGTGCTACTATAAAAGGCGACGTTGAAGTATACTCCGGCCTTATGGTAGATGGCGGTAAATGTTGAGGGAGGGCAGAGCGTTACTTTCCCTGCCCAGGTTTTCCCCAACTTGTCCAAGTATTCAAACCGAGGACCTTCCCGTTACAACCTCACACGACGAACGCCCCCACACCATTCCAGGTTTAACCGTGGTTTGGAGAAAGCAGCGTGGTTTTAAAGCAGGTTAGTGACACCGTGAATAACAGGGAAGAAAGGCTCAACACCCTTAAATTGCTAAAACTGAAAAGGGGACGGTTTTCACAGCCACGGTGGAGCATGTTCGTACCTGTGTGCGCGATAGCGTTCCCCGTTTTGCGGCCCGTCTCCGTGACGGGAAGCGTCTGCTGAACTGACGGGGAGATGAAGGAAGCGGTATTGACATTGTCACGCTAATGCGCGGCTGTCTCAGCTGTGCACATGGCCCCACTGACAGTTCTTTTCACGCGGTCGCATCACTTCCCTTCTGTCTGGCATCAGCCCTCTCGCTTCGCCGAGCAGCCTAAAAATACGTTTCTGCTCCAGCTGATGTCTCAAGCTGTAATTAGCCCCTATTTGGGGACATGTGTGCAGACAGCGGCATTAGCATTACAGATATGGGTGCCACTTCTTCCCCTGCGCGTGACGCTAGGTTCGGTCCCTGCTCAGGGTTTTGTTGTGGGAGCAAGTTTGTTGTGTCACAGCGGCAAAGCGTGACCTGTGTTGATGGTTTTTGGCAGCCTGCCTCACTTCCACGTCGGCCATACAAATCTTATTCTACTGCAAGTCGCACTTATTGTAAGTCACGACTTAAGAGCGTCAGCTAAATGCATTAAATCTCATCAGTGTGGACATCTTGGTGACACATTGATGCGAAGTTTGTTAGTCCCTGAATTTTCTTCATAGCCTTCTGTCTGCACGTCTGGGCCAATGAGTTATTATTGGCAATGATATTCAGTGGGTGGGTTTGCAATTGTGTTACGTGAGTATGAGTCTCCGTTGTGCGGACAGCTCAGCGTATTCTTAATGTCTGATTACAGGAGGCATGACAGAGCTGGTCATCGACCCAGCCAGCCTCCGTGACAGTAGGGAGCTTGGCGGTGACGTCAGTGGGCTGGCCTTGGAGGGTCGTCGGCAGACATCTTGTGTTACGAAAGAAGCTTGTAAACTATGAATCATACACATACAAGACATAGGCAGGTACCGTTCTGTGCCGAGTTAACAGCCACAGGCTAGTGAATGTAAACCTCTACATTCAGCCACGGTAGAAATCTGCTTGCTAGATCAAGTACATATAACTACATACATGTTGCATTTGGCGGAGGCTTTTATTCAGAGTGCTTTACAGTGACATGAGAGCGTCCATTTTAAGCACTGGAAGCCCCGGTGTTTATTAAACACAGAAGCATGGTGTTAGTTAGTCTACATGCCCTACCCATGTAGCTACACAGGATACATACTCATATAGCAATTATACCCAAGACGGTGTTATTTAGTGTGATTGTGATTAGGTTAATTGAGTTTTATCTAACAATGGGTGCAGCAGTGGTGTCATAAATCAGTGTATAACGCACTAGCATGTGTTGTGGAGTGAAGTGTCCTGTCTAGAAGGAGATCTCCAACATAGTAAGAACACATTAGACTGAACAGAGGAAAATAAAAACCTCCTACTAGCTCCATGGTTACCACAATCATTGGCATAGCAACCAGTAACGCTTGGCTAGCTCTGCTTTATGGGAATCAGGACGGCCTAAAAGGCATCCATGACCAAGGTGGCCTGGTTTAACGTACCCGTTTTATAAAACTAACTGTACCACTTCAAACAGAAGAGCAAGGTTTGAACTCAGTAGTGTCTTGGGGCCTCGGCGGTGCAGATAGGCAGCATGTGGAGGCTCATCCTGACAGTGGGTCCGCGGCAAAGGGGCGCGCCGATGTACCGTGGGGCTAATACGAACCAGTATGTGTCCTCTCTATCAGCCCAGCCTCGCGGTGCGTCTCTCCCCCAGACCCCGATGACGGCTCAGAGACTGAGGGAGTCTGGCGAAGGAGGATAACAGCCACAACAAAGGCCTGCCCTGCCTGCTGAACTGCACGTAAACAGTCCCCGCTGCCTGTGATGTAACGCCGGGCTGTTTTTTTGGTTCTTCTTTAAATAACCCAATAGTTGCCCCGCGGCGCTGGCTGACATGTTCATTTGACTTTGTGAAATATCAAGGTTCCCCGAGTCACAGAGAACATGTTTTCTGCACCACTTGTCAGCATGAATTTGCATTTGCGCTCGTGACATTTCACCTCCCGTCTGCCCCCGGGCCCACACCCACTGGTTGCCAGCGGGAGGAGGGAGTCGTGCCAACACACATCTCTGCGAGGGCAAGGTGACGGGCCCTGCGGCCTCCAGGAACCACCGTTCTGATCCCACCAGCCTAACGCCCATACTACCTATCCTAGCTCTACCGTCCTCCGCCCTGCCCCCAAACGCATGACAGCACCCCAGATAGCCTCGAAATAGCAACTTCAGAGAAGCACAACATTAGACAAACAAAGAGAACGTGCTCCCCTAACCAGCCGGGGCCGGGTAAACGAGGAGAGGTTTTAATGAATCCCCGTGAATCGGCGTTCCAGTCTGACACTGAAGACTCGACGCGCTCGCCACAGTCTGTCAGCCACAAGTAGGAGTGCGTTATCGCTTTATGTAGATGAGCGACAGGCTCGTGACAGGCTGCCTGAGCAAGCGGCTTCAGCTGGCGTCCTCGTGCTCCATCCGCTAGAGCCCAATTTATACTTCTTCAAACGACCCTTTCGACAAGCCTGAAACACCGCCTCACCATCAAACCAACCAAGTCACTGCAGTCATGGTAGCGCTCGTCTAAATCTTCCTAGTAATCATTCTTCAACTCCAGGATCGATTGAAACGCCATTTTGCTATTAAGTGTGCATACTGCATATTGACGTACAGGGTACAAGGACAACAGGACCTCGCATAAATCCAAAGGGATGGTGAAATGCTATGGACAGTAGCCTAAACATATCACTGTATACATTCAATATTCTAGAGGATATACAGTATATAAGATACACAGATATACAGTAAGTGTAGTATATCAGTGGTGTGTCAGTTAAGAACAATGAATAAAAAAAATAATCCTGGATTAAATGAGATGCATGATTTAAATGATAAGAGTTTGTGAGCCAACATTCCTGTCTTAGAAGTAAAAAAAAACAACTCTCTTTTCAGGTTTACCCCCTTTTTAAAAGAGCCTGGCGTTGTTTTGGCGACTTGGCTAGCATCAATAGAGGGCAGATTATAAACTGTTGTGACAGATGAGGAACTGCAGTCGACCGTGAGTAATGTTAAGGTTCATGTAATGCCTCGGAGAATGAAACAAACCCGTGCAGACAAAGGCCTGTCACAACTGTATGTTCACAGCTACATACTTGAGATTTGTCAGTGCGAGTGCCACAAGTCGTTGAATTAAGGGCTGCCTTTGCCTCCCAGCGCAGGTAAACTAAGGTAAGTCCTGCAGACTCATTTATAAAAATGTTTTTTCTTTCTAGAATTGATATATACAGTGTATATATATATATATATATACTGTACACACACACACACACACGCATACCTTAGATGATGTTAAGATGATGGTGATTTTAGCTTCTGATATATGTGAAGCTATTGATAAAATATTCTAACCGTCTAATTTTATCATAAAAATCAATTTTCCTAAATTGCTTTGGGCTTTGATTTGCTCCTCAGCTTGGATTTGATTGCACAAATTTGTGCGTGACAACCTGTTAAAGATGAGGCTCCTGGCTCTCACTCGGGACCCAGTCCTCCTCCCCGTGTGAGCCACGGGGGACCACACACTGTCTAGAGTTTTAGTCCCGGAGCCTGGCACCGAGGCTGGGGGAGGAGAGATGCGGATGAGGGCTGGAAGAACCTCCCAGAGACGCTGGAGCTGATGAACACAGCCAGGAGTCCCAGTCTGGCTCAGTGGCTCTAGGGCATCACCACGTAGTCTGCTCCAGAATTCCTCCATGTGCCGTTGAAAGACGGAGGACCAGACAAAAGAATTGGAACCACTTTCTTTTTTTTTTTTTTTACATGTGGTACAAGGACAGCGGGACCTCGCGTGCAGTGCAAAAACACACAATTGACAAAACACAATGCGTCTCGCTCTACATGCATGCATTCAACACTCGATATCTCACAGTTGTGTGCGTTTGAGCAGCATGTGGAGCTGCAGGGAAGTGTATTGAGTAAACAGTAGTGAATCGGTCGGCACGCAAACACAGAAGAACGTCTCCAAATAGCTGTTTATTCCGTCTCCTGTTTTTTTCCCAGGCCGGCCCCGTATGTGAGTGATGTAACAGTCTCTGTACCGTGGGCAGGAATGACTCGCGGCTGCTCCGAGCGCACTCACATTAATTAAGTTGATGCGTTGTGGCAACTCGCATGTGAACGGACATGTATAATCACGTTGCCGTAGCGGAGCAAGCTGTCGGCGAGAAGACATGTTCTCCGCGGAGGCCAAAGAGAAGAGAGCAGCTTCTCGTTTCGGCTCCGTGAACCGCTACGTGCGTTAACGTCGAAGCCGCGTTGCCGCCATGTCCTCTAACTTACCATGCACTATACTCTGGGCAGTGTTTGACCCTTTCAATTTTCTCCTTTGTGGACTCAATTTAATGGTTCAGTGATTCAGTGGCTTATAATAGCTGATATAGTGTGTCTGTTTGGTGAGCATCTATCTTTGCTGCCCTGTTAGGGGAGACTTCACGTGGACACAAGGTTGCTTGCTGCTTAAATCATAATTAGGTCATTAAAAATGAATGAAACTCAAGTTAATGATCATCACAGTGCCCAACCATCGTTGACCTTCTCTTCGTGTGGGTGTGAGGGAAGAGATGCTAGGCCTTTACAGTTATGGTTAAAATATATTATCATTTATCTTGATTGATTTGAGGAACAGGATATTATTTCATCTCACATTTGGCATCTTATATTGAAACCTTGACTATTTTGACATTCTGACTTTTAAATGTTTCGATATCACAATATACAATAATTATTATTTGCTGTGGCTAAAATTGCGATAAACTATTATAAACAGTATGTGCAGTAATTGTTCAGTGGGTTAAGGGGCTAGGAGGAGAAGAGATGGTATGGGCGGACAGAATAATGGTGTGTTCGTGACCCCTGGATCCACTGTCGGTGGAGACCACTTCACTGATGCACATGAAAAAATAGATACAGCCTTTGTTGTTCACTGCTATAGTCCAGCCTGAAGGTAGTGTTTGTCGCTGCTTTCATGGTTTCTCTGCTATTTTATTGTGACTTGGTCCTGCCACATTAAGGGACATGTAAGTCCTAAGAGTCTGTAGTCAGCTCAGCCAATCAGTAATCATGTACCACTAGCATTAAAACCTGTTGTCAGCTCAGCCAATCAGAAGTCTAGAAACGCAAGGGTCATGTCTAGTCAGCTCCACCAATCAGAAGTCATGTATGCCAGGCTGCAGTCGAATAGTCAAAAAAACTCCTTTCCTAACCACTTTTCCTTGACTTGAAACTACAATGTTGTGAATATGGACTACTAAAAGCACATCTTAGATACTTTGCCCTGTGCGTTCTTGCCGTGTTGTTTCATGCAGGCTATATAAACATGGACAACCCAGTGAAATTACTTCATTACCAAGGTTGGAATTGAAATTTTTTTAAAAAGAATATAGGCTACCAGTCACAAAATGGTTGTAATATTGAGAATGGCTGCTCAAGCTCACCCTGCTGTCCACTCATATTTATCGACATGAATCCCAATTAGTATGATTGTATGAAAATAATTGTTAAATTTATGCAAGATAGGCATAACATGTTAGGCCTACAAATCTACTACTGTACATATCATCATTCTTAAGTTTCAAACATGTTGAATTAAAAACATCATCTGGCTAAAAATGTCTCATATCCCTTTTTCTTGAAAGACAGATTTCTGTGTTATGGTTATTATGCTGATCATGATTATGTCCCTTGTCGGTCATGTTGATTGTTTATTTTCATTTTTTGAACAGCCGAGTGGTGCGTCGCTTTAAATGTTGCTGCCACAAGGAATTGTGGGACGGCATTATCTCCTTTCCTTTCGTAAAGGATGGTCCAATGTACCCTATGCCAAAGGAGATAAGAAAGGAAACACTGAAGCACCTTTCCTTAGCATTTAGAGAATTTGACCAGCTCTTATCATGGCTGCCACTTAGATACTTCTGGGTCATTTCGCTCAGTTAGGAACCTTCCTAAGCAAAAAAGACTATTTGACCGCAGCCCCAGTGTCCAACTGGTGGCTTGGTTCAAGATGGCAGGACAACCCAAAGGTGATCAAATCCATATATATAATATACTGTATATGGCTGAACTATAGCAATTTAAAGTGTAATTATTTGTTCTCCAGGTGTTGCTGAATTTAATTATCTTGGGGGTAAGTGAATGACAAATGCTTTGTGGTCCCTCAACAACCACTGTCAAGGTGCCCTTGAGAATGACAATTCAACCCCAACTGCTCCAGTGGAGCTGCTCAGTGGCCACCAGTTGAACTAAATGTGTTTTACACTGGCTACCCAGAAGACCTTTGGAGGCCACAGGTGACTCACATCTTCAACCAAGCTACCAACCATGCCATAACTATTATGAGCATCTTTTCTATACAATGAAGGGTTAAAATGAAAATTCTTGTGAGCCATATGAGTCAGACACGACATAGCTGCACACATCTGTCTGGGGCCTCCGGGATGATGACTGACCCGGCTTGGACAGAGGCAGGGGGTGTGTCCTTAAAGCCCAGTCTCAATGTGGCAGGGAAATGAAATTCAACACACGTCATGTGAAGCTTAAGGTGGTCAAAACACGAATGAGCGAGTTAATCACCTGTTTAAACCAACACGTTTTGGCTGCAAAAGCCTTTGTCAGGCTTCATTCATGTTCCCCACCAGAGTTTTTCCAGTCCAGGGATTTGAACCAGCAACCATCCTGTCATAGTCATGCTTCTATAACTTAGACTCTACTACTGAACTAATGCGTTCGCTTAATGTAATATTTCAGTTTGCAACAGGAACATAACCCAACGGGACTTCATAAATATTTAACCACCAAAATTTCCTCCCTTTCATGCCTTGTGTAGATGAAGGTTTTGATCTGTAGAGAACCTTTTGTACCGTTGATTGGAGATGGGTTGAATGTTCATCTCCAGGCCTGTGGAAGTGGTGAAAGAAATTTGGCAGGAGAGGTTTTGTCATCTCAGTCATGCTTTGACAAGATTGGCTGTGAAAGCTCTGCTGTCAATCACGTCTTCCATGACAGCATCATGGCGTGTGTGTGTGTGTGTGCAAGTGAGCATACACATACATGTAAGGTTGCCGGCATTTTTGTCTAATATGTCCTGGAGCTGTGGAGATAGAGGTAGTAGAGCAGAGCATTGTGGGGGATTGCCTATGTTGGGGTCCCCTTAAGGTGAAAGTACAAAAAAATCCCCACAGGCCTGAGAGGCAGGACTAAATGACACCCACAAAGCATATACTGTCCCCCTATCAGCATCACATTGTCTACTGTATGTTCTGTAGGCCTACAGCACAATATGGAGGTTGTTTATAGTTCGGAGAGTAGCATTGTGCTGCCAGGGTTAGGGGTTCCATTCTCTGTGTAGCTCAATGGGTAGAGCAAGGCACTAATATTGTCAGGGTTAGGGGTTCCATTCTCTGTGTAGCTCAATGAGTAGAGCAAGGCACTAATATTGTCAGGGTTAGGGGTTCTATTCCCTGAATATATTTCCTGCGGTCATACCTCAAACTTAAGGAAACTTTATCATCCTTATCTTGAATTTATTAGATATATAGAAGTCAGTCATATATCCCTTGTTATTTGTCAGTGGTGTCATTCTTTATCTTAATATTGTTTTTGTTTGTATTTCTTTCTGTCTCTTTTTTCCAGTGTTTTCATGTTTTTGTGCATGTAACTAAAACAACTAAACCGTTAGCTGGTGTTGAAGCTTACATAACCGCTGTGTTAGGCCAGGTGTGCCGCATTGGACTGTGACAGGTCGTATGGTTAGCAGGGACATGTGGTGACGACCTCTCTATCCATGCTGGGAGGGACACGCCGGCTAAGTCACATGGCAAAGGAAGCTGTTGCTTGGTCCATGACGCCCAGCAATGCTAACTTCTCCAGGCAGCCTGTCACATAAATCCAGCTTCCTGTCCAGTCGCTGGGAGCTTGACGGCTCTCGCATTCAGCCCTGACTTCATCGACATCAACGACCCACTTTGGAAGCTCACCTTACCTTCACCTCTCGGCCATGACGCGCAGAGAGGCATTCGGAGCAAGCCAGAGTTAATTGAATTTGGTGAGCAAAGGTCTGGCGGAGGAGAAGGGTGGGGGGTGGGGAGGTGGGTATGAAGGGAAGTTAGCGCTCCAGCAGAGATGAAGATGATGAGT
>OMKK01013966.1:1312-11339 GCA_900302305.1 Polymixia japonica | reverse complement strand
AAAGCACTGTAAAAAAAAAAAAAAAAAAATCTCTCTAAATGTGTTTTTTCTCTCCATTTTCTAAAGTTATAGGAGATAATTATGAGTCATTCATTCTCTGGCAATGACTGGGAAGGATTTGACTGCATTATCCCCATAGATTTGGGGGATATGGACAGACTCAGGGAGGAGCATCATTCTGCTTTGACTGTCAGATAGTCAGAATGGCAGGACTGGAATTAGCTCGGGGGTCCGCACTCTAGATTCTCTTTATAGTTGTGCCATCCCGTGCAAAAAGGAATTTTGAATGCAGCTCCTGCATATTTAATACATAACTTGTTTCACAGATGTTTCTGCAGACATTTTCTGCCTCATAAAACAGGTTATATTATTTTTTAATCAGCCAACATCTCCTGTTGTTATGATGATAGGCTCTGAGGCCCGTCAGGGTTGCTTTGATGTGAACAGTGACAGGTACAGGCATAAGGCAGAATGACAGGGGAAATGGATGCAAACACAATGCTTATAAGCAACTTTGTGCATGTGGTAATGAATGATGCAGATAATGACAGAAAAGTTATAATAATAACTTGCCAACGCCCACGTATATAAAAATTCAGACTTTCCTGAATGGGTTTTTACACAGTAATATACTGTTCTTAGTACCGCCTAGCCTTGAGGGTCAGCGTCGGTGCTAAAACCAGGAAAGAAATAACACTTCCAACATCCCCTTAAGTGTTATTACAGTCGATAAAAGTGTAAAATGTTTTCTTGTAAATTTTGTTAAATTAAACTATAACTTGTGGCCCGTTCCGTCATTGAAATGTGAGACAGAGCGCAAATTGTGGCTGCAAGGGTAAATTCAGTCTAACCTTGTCAGAGTCCTTGTAGAGTAAAGTGCAATCCACTCAAACCAGCCCACAACATACAATGTGGCTGACATGCTTCCCTGCCAGGCACAGTTTCACAGATGCCTGTCAACAAAGAAGGGAGAGGTTTTGTAGGGTAGGCTGGACAGTCCAGGTTTTGAGGCCTCTATTTCAGCTGCCGCGGCCTATTGTCAGATGCCAGTTTTATTAGGCAAGTTTGAGTCTTGACAAGACGCGAGCAGCTTGTAAATATAGTTAAACCAAGTTCATTTATCAATAAAAATTAGGGCTTTTGGATACAGTTTATTTTGAAAAGATCCAACATTCTAACGAACTGGTTCTCAAGTATTCAGCATATTTAAGATCTTTCTCAATTGCAATATTAAATCAGCATGGAGAAAACCCCTAATGACTATTATTACTATTATTACCATTACTACTATTCCATTATTACTACAACTACTACATTATTCAAACATTTTCTTCACTGAACAATGAAACATACTTTTATGTAAAATGAAGAGGTATTGGTACCAAGTACCATAGTCAAATGGAACATGCGAGTAGCATAATCATTCTCAAAGCACATTTTACTACAGCTCTCTTTCACATGCTCTTGCCTCAATTAAAGATACATAAGCCTTTTTGTAAAACATTTATCAAGACACAGGAAATTATTTTACTATCCCTTGTGCCATAATCCAGAAGCCCGATTCAGAAGTCGGTTAGAGTGAAATACGACCCTGCAGGTGACAACCGTGGACGACATCAGGCTGCGGCGTCGTAAATCTACGGGACCATCGGACGTGCGTAACCTTTTTCAGGGCCGAGTAGTGTGAGCTATTCGTCGTGGTTATCGAGTGCACACTTTCCTTCACCGATGTTTGGTTGAATTTAGGCCCGCGGCACCTGAGGAAGGCTCATCCTGGAACCACACCCACTTTTCTACCCACTCACAACCCACTCAGGCCCACTGCCACACTTGATACTTGAGATTTATTCCCCAGCAATACTAGTTCAGCTTCTACGCTGCCAAGCTTTCTAAGACACGGCAGTGCTCCTACGTTTATGGCTAACCGCACGTTATTGAGTTACGGAAGCTTTTGCACACTGCACAAGCAGAAATGCCAGCAACAGTCCAGATATCCACTCTGTATCTTCTTAGGCTTTACCGAAGCGTGGCTTTGAAGACTAAGACCCATTCAACTGTTCAGCACTCTCATTCTGTATCAAACTAAGCCATACTGTGTATTACGGTAGTCAAGTGGCCTTGTGTTACCCTAACAGTAAGTACGACTCCTTCCTTCAAGGAGTCATACTTACTGTATTACATATTGTGTGGACCCCAGTCACACAATATGTAAAACAAATGCTATTATACAAACCTGGTACCACACTTATGCTACTAAAAGCAACCTAGAGGACCAGTAGCTACGTTGTACTCCAGTCGCTATGTCTCCTCCTCAACCACAACCACTCACTGGCTCCCAGTGCTGCCTCTGAAATAGCCTTCACTTGCTTTAAGCTCCGTCCACAAACGCCTAAATCACCTAGACGTTTTGAAGTTGATTTTCCTATAAAGAATACCATAAAATCAAACAACTGTGTAACTTACTAAAACGTGACAAAGGTTAAAAAAGACAAACTGCCTATAATGTAGGTCATTAACAAGCAAAACAAAATACTCATAACTAAATAAGAGTATTACATTTACATTTTTGCCGTTTAGCAGATGCTCTTAACCAGAGCGACTAGGCACACGTGTATTTGAACCATCATCACAAGTAGCTTAGTAGTAGTAGTAGTAGCGCTAGAGCTACAGAATTCAAAGAGTGCTACTAACAACTGCTAAAGACATGAGGGGTTTTTTAGGCAGTGAGGGAGGGAGGGAGGTGGGAGGGAGGTGTAGCTTGAAAAGGAGGGTCTTCAGTCTACGGTGGAAGACGGGGAGTTGTTTTGCTGACTTCTTCAGCGGTGGGCAGGCTTTCACAGGGAGGGAAGCAGCAGGTGGCCAGAGGCCCCGGAGTGCAAGGCTCGGGCTGGGGTGTAGGGCTGGACTAGCGCCTGGAGGTATGGGGGCACGGACCCTTTAAAACCAAAGCTTCCATTACTACTTGTGAATGTGCATACAGTGCCACAGTGGCGAATAGGCTACCAGTTAACTAGACATTAACTGGTAACCGCCGGGTAGGCTACTAACCTAATGCACTTTCATCTATCCTCTTCATTAGCATGTAAAAGCTAATAACATCTTTGCAAATGCTTCTTAAAAGCGATGAGCAGCCATTTGGTTTTTTTCCACATTCCACATGCGCTTTTTCATCTTCAACGTTTTTGCGGTCATTCGAACCATAAAACACATAAATGGAATACTGTTTTCCAGCTGACTTGTCAAATCTAGAATAAGATGTTGTAAATATCAAAATACATTTCTTGAGACATTTTAGAGATGATGTGATGACATTTTGCTGGCAGGGTATCATGTAGGCGTGATGGATATCGATGGAGATCTGCGTTACTCTGCTAGAAAAAGAGGACTGTGTATCATAACCATTTTGGAAGACTTAAGACTCAACTTGATTCAACAGATTCAAACCAGCCTCAGTCTTGTTTTGTCTTGGACTCTTGGCCAGGGTGATATTTTGTCTATGACCCTGATGCAATGTATGCTGTGAATATTGGTAATGAACTAGCTTTATTTCAACTTGATATGTAGCATGTTTAAATTTAGCCAACGTGTGTCTTTTTTTTTTTTATTATTGTAAGTTGAATGTTATGATTCTTCTTACAACTTCTCTAAGTTACAAACTTGAAATTCGAAGCTTACACAATATAAACACAATAACCGCATAGATGTAACTACATATTAGAAAATATTTTTTACTAACATGTAAGAGGATTTATTTGAGTAAAATATTGTATCTGAGAAGAAAAGTTATAAATCCATAAATACCGAGAGAGCAATACACAATAGAGCACATGTGAAGCAAAACATACCCATCATCATCTTTTCAAAGCTGTCGTCATGGGTTACTGGGCTTCCACCCAAATGTTTATTTTTGCATCTAACTCTCTAATCCCACACCATGGAATAAAAAACTGGCTGCTTAAAATTGATAGCGCTACAATCTTCTTTTGTACAGTGACCAATTTTCAACCTTTAGGAGACAGCAATTCTTCTGACCCAGCTTGGAAGAAGTCTTTGAGGACTACCTTTGAAAGTGTTAGAGGGTTTATAATACAGTAAACCTTTTAGCAGAGCAGAGGCATGCTGAGCTCCTAAAGTGTAGCAGGGGGAACATAACAGGTCTGCCTGGATAGCGGCAGCATCCAAAGCTCTGGAGTACGTTTGATCGCTCTGAAACGCTGAAGCTACCACGTCATGACTTCCTGTCCACTCCCGGAGCCTGCGGCGACGCAGGGCAGAGCGGTGCCTGAACGCTCTTCTCACTTCGTTTCAAGATCTGTCCTAAATATGTGGCCTTTACAAAAACAAAACCATCACTCTCAATTTGATCTTGTCTTTTTAATATTTTTTACATATTAAATTTATGAAAAAGACTAAAAGTAAATAAATCTGCACACTCAGATTCCCTCTATAAAGCAGGTGCCTCTGGTCATACAAGTGCGTCAGCAATTTCAGCAAGCGATTAAGGCTGTGTTCCCCAGCATTATAAATGTGTGCTGCACACAAATTGCTTTTAGCTTTTATCATAATAGATCAATTCCTCCATGCTTCACACCTCTTTCAAATATGTGTGCAAATCAAGTCAGAAGCTGGAATAGAGCAGGGATTTATTCATGTCAACTTCAAGGCTTTATAAATAATGGCATTGACATGGATTTCTACTTAAGCATGTGTGTAAGATCAAATTTCGTCTTACGATTGTTCTATAACACATCACATTTGTGTTTGTGTGTAACCCAACCTTAGAGTGGCGTACACATGGAGCAACCTTAGAGTGGAGTACACATGGAGCAACCTTAGAGTGGAGTACACATGGAGCAACCTTAGAGTGGCGTACACATGGAGCAACCTTAGAGTGGAGTACACATGGAGCAACCTTAGAGTGGCGTACACATGGAGCAACCTTAGAGTGGAGTACACATGGAGCAACCTTAGAGTGGAGTACACATGGAGCAACCTTAGAGTGGAGTACACATGGAGCAACCTTAGAGTGGAGTACACATGGAGCAACCTTAGAGTGGCGTACACATGGAGCAACCTTAGAGTGGAGTACACATGGAGCAACCTTAGAGTGGAGTACACATGGAGCAACCTTAGAGTGGAGTACACATGGAGCAACCTTAGAGTGGAGTACACATGGAGCAACCTTAGAGTGGAGTACACATGGAGCAACCTTAGAGTGGAGTACACATGGAGCAACCTTAGAGTGGAGTACACATGGAGCAACCTTAGAGTGGCGTACATATGGAGCAACCATAGGACAGTTTGCATCATTTTACTTTCCTGGTTTCTGTCCCATTGTGCTGAGAGATGGTGCTGCTAGCACTGACTACCTTTATTGATATGCAAAATACATATCAAAATACATATATAAACACATACTCTACAGTATGTCCTCTATTAGTCCCACCTTTCTAATGTTGAGCACCTTTTTGCACAATCAATGTCTCATTAGTTTCAAACCTTATCTTATGCACTTCATTTACATTTCCAATTAATGAAATAATTCGATTGAATAGGTTAAATAGGGGGTTATTACGTGACCACAGCCCATCTGGTCATCTGGTCACTTGTCATGGAAAGCAGATAGTCCTGCTATTTTGGACACAACACAATAATGGCCTTAGGATGAGACCTTGGAAACAGGACAGTTCTGGGAAATGTAGCAGAGAGAGCTGGAGCCCCAAACAGGTGATGTCATGATTGTTCAACTGAAAATTAAGTC
This sequence comes from Polymixia japonica, assembly GCA_900302305.1. Lineage (NCBI taxonomy): Eukaryota > Metazoa > Chordata > Actinopteri > Polymixiiformes > Polymixiidae > Polymixia > Polymixia japonica. The sequence continues at coordinate 5,578 of OMKK01013966.1, read as the reverse complement.
AAATGACATCACAAACAATGGAGGCAACACATGATGTCACGCAACATACTGTATATGCTGAATACACACGTGTGCACCCACAAACACTCACAAAGAAAGATACTATGATATAATTAAGTTATTTTGCATTATTAAAGAGTATATGCTATATCAATGTATGGTCCTAGCTAGGTTGTTAGGGTACCAGTTTCCTAGAATATACCAAAGCCTGGATAAGTCTTAATTGTGTGAGAGCAAACAATCATGACATGTAGTCTGAAAAAAAAATAAACACACACACACAACTACCTTGAAATGCATGGAAATCCCTGAGACTTGAGTGTTAAATCCAGCTTGGAGTTGCACGACTGCCTCTCTCTTACTTCAGAGTTTAATTCTGAAGCTGCTCCTTGGCAGTCCAAGACACTGGTCATAGCTCATTTTTCTTACTTAATTTCTTCAAACAACCCTATAATGATATGATTAACAGTTTTAGCTTTCTCTTCAATGGGTGTTTATTTGACCAATTCACAGGATCTGATGCAACTGTCGCTTGTGTGTTATTTGGATGAGCACCTATGTAGAAAGTAACCTTGGATGTTTGAGGAACGGGAGGGTGGGTGAGAGAGGAGTATGCCATCGGGGTTATCAAGTGTCCACCTCCGTCACAGATGTGTGTTCACTGAGGCCAATAACGCCTTCGGAGGGCTCAACAGTTCTGCCGTCTAACAATCCCTCCACACCTGCTCTCCCTAGAACTCTACTGGTCCACACTAACCTGTATCTACGCTTAGATTTACACCTAGTTCAAAACATCATCACATCAACCTCATTTTTAACCTCACTTTTGGTCTCAATAATTGGCTAATTGGACAACTGAACCTGCTATGTTGAAACAGCATACACAGCAGCTCAAAAACCATATCTATAAAAATACCATATCGGTAAAAAATAACTACACACTATAAAGCATTTACAACATATTCGTTAATAGTTAAAGGTACTATATACAATATTTTGAACATTAATATAGCAGCAAACAACTATTTGCTATGTAATGATATAATGGAGTAATGGCGTCCTGGGCAGAGAGTGAAGTCACAGTCCCTCTGTGTGTGTTGTAATCCGAGCTACTCTGTTGTTTGTTTCGGTAGCCGGTCCGGCCGCGCGTGCATGTTAGTTTGTGCGTGTTGATGTGGCCGACGCGGCCATTTTGTTTTGGTCTGGTGCTCTAGTGCAATACATTATTAAATCATTACAAAGCTATTAATAAACACTATGTTAAGCATTGATAAATGATGACGCACTTAAGCCTCCACGTCCGTGTGCCCATGGGTGACGCTACGATACGCTGCACTGCCCAATCAGCGCTGCTTAATTTACGAGCCATTGCAACCAGAATAGTAATCAATTAATCAATGTTAACACTATGTCACCGACCCCCCCACATGCTCCCCATCCTTGTCTTTGTTTTCCTTTTAGCATACAACCCTCCGCTCATTATTTTGTCCTTCATGCATACACGCCAAGGCTACTGATTTACTGACTACCACACCTCATAGCATTTTGACATTTTTAGTTGTTTCAAATAAATCAATGGTTTCTATGCTTTAACTTCTGGTGTCACTTCCTGTTATTTGTTGTGGTTTTTGAGCTGGCCATGACAGCGTTATCAAATGGAAACAAGTGCACATCACTTTGATGTAAATGGGAGAGCTAATTTTCTTTATTTAATTAGCATAAAAAAGGGAGTTATTTGTGAGGAAAATAACAGTTAATAATAGTTTTGGACTGAATTATCGTTGAGACGTCACAACGTGCTCAGTGAATAAGACAGGAATAACAATAGGGGTACTATCTAGTGTCATGTACTCTGTTTCTGTGGCCAGTTGGTCTGAGGGAGGTTTTGTATTATATTGAATGCTTTGTATTTATTATATGGACATTTTTTAGGGAAAAAAAAAATAGCCGACTACCAATACAGACATCAATTTTAATTCCAATGTATGCTTTTTCCCCTTAAAATGTCCCATGTCCTACATCTTACATCAGTTTGACATATACTGCTTACTTTGATTAATACTATGAATTTACTCTGTCACCATAACAAGGTGAGTAAACTGCGTTTAGATGAGTTACTACATCCCATATCCCCACCCCTGTGCACTATCACTCTCTATCTAGTCGCTTATAATACCTGTGAAATCTGTTGTAGTGCAGATATTCCCTTTAAAAGCAGAAAGACCGGGTGCTCCGGGTTGTTGCAAAATAGCGTGCTAAACCTGCCCTCCTCCCCCAGGCCAGTTCCAGCAGAGAACCAGCTCAAGAGACGCAGGGCGAAGCCTTAGGATGTAGATGAAGCATGTTGAGAAAGAGACAGGAAGTGGGTGCACTGGCCCATGGGTTCTACGCCGGCTCCATACTCACCCTGGCTAGGAGCACAGGGGGGGCAAAGAGGAAGGTGTGTGGACAACTGAGTCACAGGTATCCTTCTGGCAACCTTTCTCATCAGCCTGTGCTTCCCTCTTGAGAGGTACTAAAATATATATATATCACACCTTTTTATTTGCCCTACCTAAAACATAAAAAATAAAAACTCATCACTCTTCCACAGTTTTATATGTTTGGAATAATAAATGATGTCTTGAACTTTATATCTTTATGTTTCTACGAGCCCCGTGTTTATAGAATATTATCAGAACAGCGATACTATATTATAAGCATGTGTATAATGTGTTATGACACTATTAATTAAAACCCACAGCGACTCATACGTTGTTATTAGACACTTTTTTAAATGTTTTTTTATAGAATGACTTTATAATGTGCTACAGTACAACGCACCTGTTAGAAAAGTCATCTTCAAACATGTCTGGGACTTATGGGGTTTATGACTACATGACTGTAGTGTATTATAGGGCTTTATGAATCGTTTAAAGTGGATGTGTGGCGGCGCTGTGGAAATCGAACAACACAACTCTTGATTGATTGGCTGGCTTGGTCGTTGTCATCGTTACAACATTCGTAGCCTCCTGCATGACATCATAAACGTGTCTAGAGGGTTGGAAATTGGGCTCTGTAATGAGTTATATGAAAAACAAGCATCATCTTATTTATGTACTTGATTATTCAATATTTTAAATGAGTTATTAGTCATTATAGTCCCACTGCTAATAATTGATTAACTGTAGACGGTTATGCCACTGCATCAATAGGTGTCACACTGAAATGGGTCAAAAGATCAGCCTTTGACTGAAGCCCAGGGCATGCACAGCAAGTCTATTACCTAATCTTTAAGCCTGTATCTCCATATTCCCATAGTACATAGGTAAGAAAAGGCAAATCAAAATATCAAATAGCAATATCAAAAGCAATCCAGCTTTGACTAACAGTGTTATGAGTTGTAAGAAATGTCTTCTAAAGGTTGTTAAGGTAGTTAAAAACAGTTAAAAACAATTCATATGATTTATATAATGTTACTACTTATAAATGTGGTATTTAATTTGCCTTTTGTTCATTTCAAATACTTAGATGTACTATTTGAGTTGTGTGGAGGCCGGAGGGAGTTTTGGTCTCTCACTGTTAGGCAGGGTCCTACTATGAGGCCTCCATTCATGGGCCTGCCACTTTCTGCAATTAGCCAACGATCATAGAAGCCTTCAGCTGATGACTAAGCAGAATTCTTGCCACTTCGCTTCTGAAACGTCCTAAAACGTCCTAACCTAACCATTCACATGCTCTGAGATACATTACATTGCATGCTCTGTATACATTTCATGCTCCACATCTCGCCTTTTTATATTTGTGAAATTGTGATAGAAACCTTATATCACTTGATTTGATTTTAAGGCATGTTAGCGTTAGCTGCATTTAGCTGGTTGGCTAGCTTTAACAGTAGCTACTGCTGCTAGCTCCAATACTGATTGTGTTAAGATGTGCCAATTAAATACTTGACATTACTGTACTTTTGAAATGAAAGAAATTGAACTTTTGTAAGCATTGTCTTTCTAAAATGATCTATGCAGACCTGGCAGGGTTCATATGCAATCATTATTATAATTTTTACCTAGTTAAAGCATCCAAAAACACATGAAAAGTGGTTTACAAAGCTCTATAATACACTATGAGTAAATTATTGACTTTACTTAAAGCAGACATAAATACAGAAGTAATGGTTTATAAAGCTTTATAATATCTTTTTTGTTCCATAGATTATTTGTCTTTACATGCAGAGATTTAAAATGCTAGAATACATAAGTGTCAATAAATTATTTTATTTACATTATT
>OMKK01013944.1:2106-22586 GCA_900302305.1 Polymixia japonica | reverse complement strand
AAGTCGAAATACGTCAACCGACACCCACGTTTTTACCGATACGCACCGTGTTGACTGTAGTAGCCCTGCTTGTTCCTCACTTTGATGGGACCGCTTCTCCGTGTGTGCTTCGTTGTGTACAAACTATTGATTAAGAGAAGTCGAGGCTATTCTTGGAGGGCTGGTTTAACTTAAGTTCTTTTCATTTGGGGTGTTGTTTTGTGATGTGTTTCAGCGTTTTACAGGTAACAGGTAACGTGTACAATTTTCAATTGAGGTCATGGTTAAAAGGGATAATAACCATTGCTGTGATTTGCTATAGATCCTGGTTTTCATAGCCGTTATTTTAAATCCCAATGAGGGCAATGTTTTATAAAAGACACAATGCACAGAATGTAACAAAAAGGTCATTATGCAAAGTCATTACGCATTTTAATCAAAACAAATCGAGAAAACCAAACTAGCAACATACAGACAGCCATCTAGATCAAATCTGATATTCAGGGATAAGAGAAAATTCAATTCAATATCCTTTATTTAACCACCTGGCCAAGAGGGCAGCATAAAACACTGTTACAATAATAACAGTACAAACACACAAACACAACTGTCGTACAACACAAACGAGAGAACACGAGAGTATCCAATTTGTAGTCAGGCTATTTCACAACACCTTTGCGTGAAGATGGCACGGTGACCAGACCTATAACCAGAGTAATACATACTTAGAATGGAATTACTAGTTAAAAAGGCCTTTAGTTGGGGATTTACGGAGGATTCGACTGTGAGATAGGGCAGTAGTTGGGTCACTAGGATCAAATGGGAGTCAAGTGGGAGTATGTTGGCTTACATCCATGTCTTTGGGATAGTACCAAAGAGAATAGTCCAATTAAGGATATAAGCTCAGGGTTCAGCTGGGTAGAGTTTTTTTTTTTTAGTTTTTTTTATAAGATACAGATCAAACGTATCAGCCCCCATGGATTTCTTCACATCTCACACAAGACATCAAACACTTCTCCAGGGCTAACATTGCACTGACTATCCCTCTGTGAGACTTAAGGCCACACTATTTTTTATTTTATTTTTTATTTTCTTCCTTTCACTGAGCTGTATTTATCAGTACAAAGGAGACGTGTCCTCCAGATGACAAAACACAGGGGACACATTCAAACTCATTGATTCCTAATAACTCCTAGCCAACAAATTTGTGCAAGGCTGTTCACATTTACCATGTGTGAGAGTTATGCACATAATAAATGAGATTTGCGGTAAAAGTGTCCTTTTTATTCTTTTAAATAGGCGACCTGCAGCAATAAAATGCTAATTGGCATAGCTTATCCGTACACTGTAGTGCAGGCTTGACTAAGTGATGAGAACGTGTCACCACAACGAACATCACATCAAGGACGGAGCCTTCGTTTAGGCCACGTACGTAACGTACACTACTCGCAACAAGGTTTCTGCAGTGCTAGCTGCTTTCCGTAGACGTTTATCTCCCGCAAAGCTACGGAATATTTTTTTATTTTGCTTTAGTTCCTCAACATCCACCTATTTTTCTAACCGCTCTCGTCCTTTTTTTTTTTTTTTTTTTAAATTTATGTTTTACTTCTCATTTACCTGATTGTACTCTGCCTGTGAGACAAGTTGGATGCATCTCTCCCCTTCCCCCAGAAAACCTGCTGCATTGCATAAAAGAATCGAGTGGGCACCGTCTCTGCCCCCAAACCAGATTTAGGAGCCCAGAAAAATCAACACAGAGAGACAGTTTTAGGCTGCAGTGCACTAATGTTTGTGTATCTGCATTTGCCTTTAGGTACCTCTGTGCGCGCGTGTGTGTGTGTGTGTGTGCGCGCGCGCCAGTGCATTTGCGTGTGTCTGAGTGTGTGGGTGTGCAGTTTGTGTGTGTCCCTACTGCAGGGTTCTTAGAGGTGTTTTATAGTCTTTGAAAAATCCTTGAATTTTGATTAGATATTTTTCAAGGTTTTTTGCACATTTTTTTGCCATCACAATCAGAAACTGTCAGCCTGATAAAACAAAGTCAAGAGCGCAACAGCACTGAACAGCAGCAGTTTAAGACGTCATTGCAGACAGTCGTGTCGCTCTCCACTGCTTTAATGCTCTCTCTTCCACTCCGTCCTTCTTGTCTCCCGTGTGCCGGTCTGCGCGCTTTTTTTTTTTTGGGATGCAGGTGTATCGATAATGCCCTTTCCACTAAGCGTGTCCTCGTGGACGTGCGAGTCGCCTTTAGCTGCGTTTCGTCTTCCCTAACGCAACATGTCGCTAGATTTGACCGTGGTTGTGGTCAAGAGGCACAAACGCAAAATCGGCAGTGGATTAGATGGCGTTGAATTCTTTCCGTGTTTTTCATATTTATCCACTGGCAGGCGTAGACTGTCGCGTCCTTGAAGCGAAGCTAGATGCACATGTCAGCCCTCCATTTTTCAGACCCGTCTCCTTGTTCAACCCACAATCTTCACAAAACAGAATTGTAGACAAAGGGAGAGAGAGAGAGAGAGGGGGAGAGGGAGAGAGACCTTGCAGGGAGTCCCAATGCGCCGCACCTATACAATGGTTGACTCAGTAACTGAGTCAGACGGGGGGCCGCACACCTTCTTCATGTACAGTATATCAAAAGCACCTGGCTCTTCTGTAGGGCGCAAACTGTGGGCGCTGTGCACCGGGCTTCTTTGTTCCACAGCCTCCGCGGGACCGGAGTTCACCCTCAATCCCCCTTGTCATCCGTGCTTCCAGCTTGTCATCATCTCCGTGACTTTACTTTGCTTTTGGAAATAAAGAAGAACCAAGGGACTGCACGCCCCACGATTCAAGACTTCACTGGCTGCGACATATTTTGATCATTATATACTAACGAGTGTTAATGGTGTTTGTGGCCTGTAGTTTTTTTTTTCATCATCTGGTTTGATCCATATGGAACACGAATGGAGATTCTAAGATTCTTCAAATTTGGCATTCGCCAGGACAGTCACCTCGTAAGGGCAGGGTTACTGACTCCTATTTCCATAGGCCAAGGGGGGGCTTGTCCAGTCAATGAGGAAGAGCAGGACAAACAAAAACAAGCAGACTCATATGTAGGTCTTTGAGGACCCTCCAGGCCTTTGAAAATGAAAAGGGCAATCAAAATGGAAATGATGTTGCTTTGAAACAATCTCCAAACAACCCCTTCTCTGCGTTAATCTTTCAGTTCAGTAATGAGGCGTTAATGGTGCCCTCGTTACAATCGAGTCCTCATCTCAACCCCGTCACTGATTTTGTCACGTACACACACATGGACACACACACAAACAAACAAACCGAGCTTCGTCACCATCCACCTGAGTCACTGAGTATAATCTCTCGGGTTGATGAAGTCATCGGCAGCCCTGTCACTGTACAGCTGGAGTGTGTGCGTGTTTGTTTACATGTGTGCATGTGCACTGTCTACAGTAAATATGTCATACCGTAGGCTACTGTGCTCAGAGGGCTTTTGGTAGCCCGTCCACACGATGACTCTAGTATGTGTGGGAAGCGAACTGAGCGCGGGGTCACTGGCACAGACTGAAGCCAGGGACACCTCAGGTACCCATTGGGACAGGAATAATACCATTGTATCCAGATTCTGAGCTAGGATTCCGAGGTAATTCATTGAGGGGATTTCGCATGGATTGAAAGGCCCATTCTGAAAGAATGATAATACTGGGATTTTCAGAATATTAAAGTTGACGTGTGGAATTTTCTTACCGTCAAATCAGTTGTGATGATGCATTGGTGTTCCAGCAAAAACGATAGCAAGGCTATCACTGTTACAAAGAGTCGCTCAGATGATCTGCTTTGTGTTTCCATTTGAGCCTGCTTTGGAGTTTTCAGGTTTGATAAAATACAGTTTTCATTTTTGCAGGAGTGGTGCGAAGACGGTAGAATGGGGCTACAGAGTTTTGTGCTGATGGTCATTATCAGAATGCATTTGACATTGATGAATTTATTAAACTAAATTTGACTATATTTCCAAAGTTGTCTTGGGACTTTAACCTAGATTTAAAATAGTCCTAGAAGTGTCACCAATCAGTCAAATCAGTCTGCTGTCAACAGAGACATCAAAACCTCTTTTCAACATCTGCTGCCTGTGTTCTCTCATTCCACCGTCTGGTAAATATTTACATGCATGTTTGTTTATTGGTTGTCAGGTGTTTTAATCCCATATCATCCCCGTGGATTGTCATAATCTCTTCAAATGAAGGGTGCAGGTTTGATTACACGAGTTTACTGCCTAGTCTAATCCGTGACCTCAGCTTGACCTTGAGATGAGGTGTTGCTCCTCAAATCAGCATTTGAGGGCATTTTTGATTGAAATATCTACATGGTCCTTCACAGTAAATGCATTGCTAATTTCCAAGAAATTTTCTCTATAATTTATATATGCATTTCCAGTGGAGGTCATTGGGTGTCCCCTAAACCAGGGCAGAAAACTATCTTAGGACTTTCAAAGGTCTCTATTCAAACTGACGTTTTATAGGCAGAACATTAGAATCCCAAAATGCAGTACATTTGTTCACAGGTCTTCTGTTGTGAATGTCTAGCACAGCAATTTACCGTCTAACGTCTGTATTCTGCGCCTCTGTCCGCATTTCCATCTGAATGATACACGGCTATTCTTAGATCTGTGGGTGGCTAGATGGGCATCATTTAGATTTCCACTTTGAAAGGCTCCTCTCCTCGTTGCTGTAAGCCACTTTGAATCGACCATTTGTTGAAGCACTGAGAAATGCTTAGGCTATTGCTAATTATCTGCACAAAGCCTGGCGTAAATAGTGGCTTTGGAGCTCTTGGTAAAATGTTTGCAGTGCAGACAGCTTAATGACAGTTTGCAAGACTCTGTGATAAAGGTTTTATTAATATTCAGTTAAGCATCAATTCTAAATATACTGGACTCAAACCAATGATCTGAACTCTTTCAACATGTACTTTGAATTATTGTGCAAGAACTACGGGTGTAGTTGCAATATCAGCAGTATTTTGCAAATTTGGGCTACCAGCAATAACATTTCCCATGAATGTCAGATGACAAATTAACCGCCGATTATCTGGCTCTTATACACTATAAGTTTATGTGGACACCCCTCCCAACAGGGACACAACACAGTTCATCCTTTCGCTGACCCCTTTTAGTTCATCATCCTTTCGCAAGTGTTTGTGGCTTAGATGATGCTGTGCCTTACTGCCCTGTCCCCCCCACCACCTGTCATTTGGTATCTTCAACGTTATGCAATTCATTGCACAAGAGCTTTTCTTTGTTGCTGCCTTCCAGTCAATCAAAATGGCAAAATTTGTAAAATGTCCCATTATACCATGAAAACCGAAATCTTTTTTTTTTTTTTCATGGCCTAAGATGGATGATCTGTGACGGACTTGATGTGACCATGATTTTGATCTATGACTCAATGATGTTGTGTTTCACCTCTAGACGTGTTCATATAATCCACCCAACTAAAAGACCCTGATCATTTCAACTCTGTACACTTTCTCATCAACAAAGAACATGCCCGAGGGCTGCATCTCAACATGGCTGACCTTTAGCACTCGTAATGTTGCATGATGCATGCTATTTACATGCGTCCTGCATGCTTATCCTAGTGAGCGGCAGTCATCCGCTGTAGCGTTGCCCTTAAGATGACATAACAGCATTCCTAAATGCCCAGTGAACGTTCCACATAAGTGCCCCAACCAAGGATAAGATAAAAAACGTAACAGAGAGAATTTCATTTACTCCGCAAATACAAGGTGGTTATTTATCTTGAAATGAGCATTAAAGGGTAACAAGCGTTCCAAAGACCGCTAACTCTGCCCCAGGTTTTTCCCTTTCCTTTTTTGCCCGGGAGCCGAGAGAAAAAATTAGGGAATGACTACTTTGGTCGGTTAGTCATGTGGGAGTCGCAGTGGCGGTTTTCCTGATTAAACAAGCATGCGCTAATCACAAACGGAGCAACCGCTGCAGGATTTGATCGAGAGGACGTCAAAGGAATAAATGAACGAGCGAAGGGGAAAGACGAGGAAGCCGAGGGCATGAGTCACTATATTTATTTATTTTTTTCTGTCCCACAACTTCTGCGGACAGTGGCAAACTAATGCGCTTCGTGTTCACATTGCGTTTGCTCCACAGGACACAGTTGTTGCCCCACAAGGGCGAAGCGGCGCACAAGGCCAGAACTGTCCCAGTGATCATTTTTGCGGAGGACAGAGGATTATTATACCAGCGTTTCTCGCTCAGATTACAGTGTAAAAAAAAATGCAATCCAATTCAGTCTGATAATTGTCATAATAATCCATATATATATATATATTCGAATATTTTCTTTTCTCTGTCAAAAGGAAATGAGCTCAAACCATGTGTAAAACAATTCTGCCTGTCGAGGCGTATTTTTCAGCTTTGACTGACATGAGGGTAAATAGATAATGACAACATTTTCATTTTTGGGTGAGCTATTCCTTTAAGACAGACGTTTCTGATTTCATTGTACGTTGGAGTTACAGTAGGGCATGGGGAAATTAATGTTAATTGAGTTTGTATTTTAAAGACCCACTCCAGTCTTAAATTTCGGTAGTAAAGAGCAGTGACACAAGTTAATTGAACCGAGGACTGTGCCAGACATTACTGGTGCAATTCCCGAACTGAGATGGCAAAGGTGCAATTTCTCAAAATCGAAACGCTGTTTGGCTCAGTCGCAAACAGGCGGATGTATTGGATTCTGAGGGTTTTATAACTTTACAAACAGCTATCAAACGTCAATAATGTGGGGCTTTAAATGTCGTTACAGTAGCTGTATAGTTTGGTGGCTAACTGCATTTTTTTTTTCTTCCATCAGCGCTCTGGGAGGCTCTTCAGCACTTCATATCCCAGCATTCCCCAGTGGAGGCTGTCTCATTGACTACGTCCCCCAAGTGTGCCAGTTACTCACCAACAAGGTAAAAGACAATTACTATTTACAGCATGTTCTATGCTTGCTGGAACACATGTCCTACATTGATGAAAATATGATGACCTGATGTTTTGTGAAGCAGTGGGGTTCTTGAGTACATTCCATGACTTATTACATGTTGCTTTCCATGTCGAACTATTCCTAATTTGAGGCTCCTCGCTGCATGTGTGTGTGCGCGCGATTGTGATTGATTGTGTGCGATTGCTTGTTTGTATGCGTGTCTTTTTTGTCAGTGGGTGGTTGGTATATGCATCTGTTGATGCACATTCAAAGTTTATTTTGGCCTCGCTGTGGCAATGCATCCATCCACTCTGAAATATTTGTTGACAAGCTGGGTGTGTGTGTGTGCATGTGCATTGACGCATGTGTGTCCGTGTGCTGGCATCTACCAACGTGGGCGTACTGGCCGACCTCCATAGGCTGTCTGAGCGCTCCTTGGGCGCTCCAGGTTGACAGATAGAGATGAAATGTAAACGCGTTTTAATGCCAGTTCCCGCAGGGGGGGTTGCACACCCCCGCAGCCCTCCCACCCACACACACACACACAGACAGACAGGCATAACGTGCACAGATACCCTCCTTTCCGCCTTATACACCTGGAGTCTGACCAGCAAACTCTGGGAGTCTGGAACATTTGTCTCACTGCCTGACCTCCACGTCTCTGGCTGATTGAACCCGGCATCATCGAAGCCACTCCTTCCTCCTGCCCCGGAGGGCAGCTGACCGCTGCCGGGGTCAGAGAGCCAACAGTCCATCTGGAAGTACATGTTTAAAAGCAGAGAAACAGAAGATAAAAAGAGAAAGATAGTGACAGAGGGAAGGAGAAAAAGATGATTTGCTGATAATACCAGCGTTGCTAATTTTGTTAACACAAACGTAGTGCAAGACATGTCCACCCAACAGCCCACCCCATCCAGTGATTTTACCCCGGGGCCTTGCAGTATGCTAAATTATCAAACCAATCAGTGCACTGTGTGTATGCACATGCCAAATGCTATTAAGATGCTGTTGTTTACCTGTAGCGACCTGCCGGTAGCTCTGGCCTTAATTTGTAACCAGTGTAGACATTTTGCTAACTTCTCAGAAAAAAAGGAGAATCTGTGCATCTCTTATTTTCTTGCTTTTAATGCATTAATTGCTGGACCTCATTTCCTTGCACTTATGCTATATGGCCATAATGACACAACTAGGACTGCGCTGCTCCTTAGCTGCCATTGGTTTACAATTCTACCATGTGGTTGCGGCGCCTGTATCGCTCACTAAACCACCCTTCAAAACGAGCCTCGAAAGCCGAACTCAAAGGGTTTTCTTTGGACCTACAGTACCAGTCAAAAGTTGGGACACACTTTCTCATTCAGATACATGGGAAAGTGTGTCCAAACTTTTGACTGGTATTGTACCTTATTTCAATCCTCCTAACAGACAGCGCAGCCAGACATGTCCCTCAATATTATAAATTCTCGAGAGGCGAGGTTTCATTTGCTTTTAATCATTTCGTATTTAATCGTGGGCAGCAATGCGAGGCTGTCAACTTTAAAGTAAAAGCGGAGTGAGTTTTTAAGGCGGCGGTGGCGGTGCAGCGGGGGTGGGGCGCTGCCTGTTGGTATGGCAATAAGTTATTGAATCTTGAAAGCTGTCTGACTAACGTTAGACCACTTACCTTCTAAGGTCTGACTCCAACCTCTTTGACTGTGAAAGGAGAACTTGCGAGAGGCCTCTGGACTGTATGAAATCGCTAGCGGAGGACAGGGCTAGGGCCGGGCAGTATATTGAGTTTCCTGATATATCGCGATACATTTCACTGGCGATAATTGAAAAACGGGAATATCGAGATATCGTGATAATTTACCCTGCATGTTTTTTTCATATAATTTCACAACACATTCTCTCCTTTGCTCCAGTTCCTTGCATGTCACACAAAAAAAGAATATAAAAAATATCGTCTCGTACCGAATATTGCCACTGGTTCCAAAAATATCGTGATATCTTTTCAGCCATATCGCCCATCTCTAAGTGGGGCTATGGTATCGATGTATCGATGTGGAGGAGAATAGTGGTGGGATGCAAAAGATGAAAAAACTGTATAGTTGATGTGTTGGACTAAAAGACGAGACTTTATTGAGGTTTTGCAAGATTTGTTAACATATGCTGTTGGGTTATCTGTATCCATGAGTTGAGGAAATCGTTGGCATTGACTTCACTGCTCTGCACACAGTGAGTGTGAGGGCCTGTAGCTTTTCTCTGGCCACAACCATACTCTAGCTCACAGTAGCATCATTCCAACCAATCGTGCTGCAAGAGGAGTGGTTTCTTCACATTTCACATTCCTCTAGAGAATTACGCAACAAGGCCTTTGTGTGTCCAGACCTCTGTCTCCATGGAGCTATCCTTACTGTTGAAATGGTGGTACACAAGTGTGAAAAGTCAACGTACTTTTAGTGCTTTTATCGTTACAACAGTGGGAATTCTTAACGTAAAATGGTTTGTAATTAAAATTACTAAAATGTATACATTTTAGAATTGTCCAATAATAGCAGGGCAGCGTGCTATTTGTGTTGGATTTACTGAGAAGCAATATTTCCTGCGTAGCTTCAATGGACCAAGTGTTCTGAGGACTTATTCTCACATAAACAGTTGGGCTTGAAGACCTGCAGCTTGCTGGCGTCCGTGGTTTTTACCATTACCTGGGCGGAAAGGATATCGTGGCGGGCTTCATCAAACAGCTCCTTTCCGATGGCCGCCTGGCACCAAGCTTAGGCCTTCCCTCACACACATCCAGGCTAGCACCCACAGGCTGACACACAGGGAGAATGTCCTGTTTATCTAGCATGGTACATTTTATTGACGTGCTGTGAGAAAGCTAACCCCAACTAAGCGGTTGTCAAGCCTAATCGCAACAAATGAAAAGACGGTGGGATTCCTGCTGCTCACCTGCATGATCTCAACAATGGCAACCAGGTCAGCCAATGAGATCTGTTCCTGTCATGGATAAACTTTTCCTTCATGAGTTTGAGAGAGCCATTCAAGTCATCCAAGGCGGCATCCATCTTGTCTTGTGGGACCTCCACACTCCACGCTACAACATAAAGACAGCCTTTTAATCTCCATAAAATGTTGATAACATAAGATACTTTTCATTGTTGTCAATGTGAAAAGCATTTTTTTCCACATAGAGCAAACTAAATATACCCTTCCTCTTGATACAGAATGCATTTTAACAACAAGGACCACAATGGAAACTTTACTGTGTATTATCCTTGACAATTGTTTATACATCTGTATCTTTGATTTTTGTCTTTTAAATTGTCCAATAAACGAAACGATAATATTTCAGTAGAATTTCTTATAATGCATTTTTGAGTAGACAAAAATAGATACAATTAAATCAGCATCCAGATCATGTGAACAAACAAGAATCCTTCTCAGAAACTTTGTGATAGCTGTGGCATGTGATAGCTTTCCTGAAAGACTTCAAACAAACCAGGAAAAATAGTGTTTTCAATTTGCAAATAGCCATGACATCATAAGGATGCATGAGGAAAATATGACCACCTGACTGACCATGACAGTTGTACTCCTCACTGCTGCTTGCTTAAAAAATAAAGGCAATGTAGGAATTTAATCTTATTCTACTATTGCGCTCATAAATCACTCTGGGTAAGAGTGTCAGGTACAGGAGATACCCTACAACATACATGTAGGAGAGTCTAGAAGAGATAACGGACATCTTGGAGCTGTGCATCCGTATAGCCATGTGCTGCCAGGACAGGTACTCATTCATAGGAGCGCGCTGTTGCAGGTCAGCTGGGTACCAGAAGTCAGTCTGGAACTTCTCTGCCAGGTACAACGTTATGAGCGGTAGCGTATAACGTTAATCATCAGGCAATAGCGTTCACTATCAATGGCGGCCGCTCCATGTGTGCGGCGCAGGTAGGCCACAGGCACCTCTGGCTGGGCCTGTCCTCTCTCAACGCTCCACTCTCAACAGAGTCGCTGTTCGGCCCGGTCATTCAGGTCATGATCGACTGACTGGAGACCGCCCGGAAAGCGTCGGAGCATCTGGTCTCCTACCTCCGCCACCAGCAGCCTCCCCCGCTACTACAGCAGCAGCAGCAGAGACCTCGCCAGCGCCGCTCCGGGGAGCAGAATGGCAGCCGGCGCCAACCTTTCGGGACCGGCCAGATCCTCCCCGCTTCCCACGGCCATGTTCGCGGTGGCGGTCCTGCTCAGGGCCCAGGCACAAGCCGAAAACAACATTTCTACATTAAAGGGCGTCGCCCCACTTACATCATCCTAAAAGAGCATTCTAGCGCTACACACTCTGACATACAGGCCGTATCAGACGTTAGCGCTAGTAGCTTTATGAGGCGCCCCACCCGGGCCGGAGGGGACGTTCCCCTTTCCTCCCTGGGTGAGGCGAATAAGGGGAAGACGGTACACAAGGAGCGCTCTTCCTTGGCTTCCAGCTCACTAGCTAGGCCTACATTTCCCACGTTAGCCGCTAATGCTAGGCTAGACTATGCTAATCAGACCTTCAAGTCCCACTGGCTAGCTAATCACGTGCTTCGCCGCGTTTGTCCCAGGTGGGACGTTCACAGACGAACGGCACCGTCGATAAAGTACAAGTCTCAGTAGAAGACATCTGTTTGGCCGCCTCCTGGTCTTCCACGTTGACCTTCTTAGAGACATGACTGCTGGTTCGGTGTCTCATTGTCTGGGGGGACCTCAGCTGGAACAGACTGAGGTAGATTGTTAACGACCAGCGCGTACTGATGTATGAATTGTGACTGGGATCGGACTAGTGTCAGTTTGGGCCCAGCTGGGAGTACATCTATAAATCTTGAATTTTGAATGCTGTCTGTCTAACGCTTGAGCTTCTGACTCCAACTTCTTTGACTGCGAAAGGAGAACTTGCGCAATGACGTTGACAGGAGCAGTATTCAGGAGACAACGCGAGCGTCTTCACCATGGCAACAGGGCGCAGTGGTGCGCTCAATGCTTTCCGCTGAGCTCACAGAGTCCGCTATGTGTGTAACGCAACATATATACATAATTCAATTTTCCATATTTTTGCGACTCGCAGAGTGATGAGGGTCACTTGTGTGTCTCACACTCAACGCGTGAGAGTTGGCAGCTCTGGTAATGTCTCCAGCTTCTGCTTTTTTCATGTGTTCAGTTGCTCCTCATTATGTCTGTCTTCCCTGGGTCATTGCCGTGTCATAACAGAGCAGCGAGGCACCAGGGTTTTCAAAAACAACCACGAAATGAGTGCGAATACGTAGAAGGATCCCAACTCTCTCCAATCAGTCTAGTCATTTGCCCTATTGCCCTACATATTTTGGAGTTGTAATGAAAACATTTAACTGTCATTTTATTTGTCATTCGGATCTTATCAGATGACCAAATAACACTGATCTTTTTAAACGCTGCGTTAGTCATATAGTGATAGTGGATGCTACATGAAATCTTAACCCAAGGAAGGTGTGAGTGAGTATATTTCTGACCGAGGGAGTAGAGATTTCTTACGAACACAGCAGGAAGCACTTCCGTCCCCGGTTGCATCACACTCCCCGAGGGACACATGCGCAAACACAATAAACGGATGCACGGGCAAAGAATTATGGGTGCGGGCGAGTTGAATACCTGTGGAGCAGGCTCTCCTGTCTTTCAACGCTCGACCTCCAGGCTGCCAATAGAATGACTTCACTGTGACGGCGTGGGCGCTTAAACGGGGGAGGATGGGAGGTCCCTTCCCGGTGTGGGTGTGTAAGCTCGGTGATCCGCAGTTCCCTTTGACACATGTGTACGCGCACGCACACACACACACACACACACACACACACAGAGAGAGAGACAAACAGCCTCTCGAGTACAGTATGTGGCCCTGCTGCTTTTGAGAAAGCGAAATTCCCTCCCCCACTGTCCTATGTAAACAAAACTGAATAGCAAATAGGAGTCTGAGTCAGAACATGTGTACGCACACGCGTCTCTGTGTTTAAGTGGCCTTGCAGAGATGAGACCAGTCACACATGGCTGTGTGTATCAGAGATTACTACTTTCCCCTTTCACAAAGTGTCGCCATTCATAAATCTACATGGTTGTGGATGAGTAATACACAGCCGTACAGCAGCAGTAGGTAAACCTCTCTTCACGCTATATCCTGCCCTCAACTCAACCTCACAATAGTATCAGAGAATTCTTTTTTTTTTTTATAAAGATAGCACACCCTTGGAAGTAAGATTACATGCAGTCACATCTAATAGCAGCCCACCCATTGTAAATTCCAACTTGGGAAGGTTTATATGACTGAAGTGATTAAATTGCATTACTGGGCCAAACCTTAGTCAGAATATAAGTGCATGCATGCATGTACATTCTCAAACACAATATTCAGTCTAAGTGAATGTTTCACATATAACTCAAGAAAAACTCCCACAATTGTGTATAGTTGGATTTCGCTTTGCTGCATATCGCTCATTATGCCCATTTTGTTAAATAGTTGGTTGTCTGATGTAAAGACTAGTGGGTTTCTACTGTATTTCATGTTTTTTGTGATTCTGTGATTTTCTGGGTTTCCCTTACATGGCCCTGGTGCCAGACCGTATCAACATCCGGCTAAGATTTAGTCTGGCTAGGTGAATGCAGCTGGTCAGCTTGATGGTGAAGTCTGGCTGGCCAGCTGACCGCAGGCCTTCTCACCTGCCCAGGATGTTCACCAGTCAAGGGGGCCCCAAGCTTCTCCTTCGAAGACCCTCATCACACCTGTCAACACGCACTAAACACATGTTGGCCATGTTTACAGGAAAATGCGTGCGGGCGTGTGTGCATAGGCCTAAACCCCAGAGCACAAAACGTGCCGTGATTTGAGTCAATGAGGTGTTTCAATTTCAGTGTTTCCCCATTGAAAAGCACATTATGGGCCTGTATTCCTGACTGAATGGCTCAGTCACAGATTTCATTTAGACTCTGCTGTATTTTAACAAAGCTTTGTTACTATTGGTTCCAATCCACGCACCAACTTAACTGTTATGTGATGAGAACACAGAGAACAAAACTATCCACGTATCCTCGGTAGATTGTTTGCTCCAGTGTCCAATGCTAAGACTTTAGCATACATCATGTTAAGTATTGTAGACGATAGGGCTGAACAGTATATCAAATTCATATTGATATTGCAATATTAAAGAATACAATATCCATATTTTGAAGACTACAATATGGGCATTTTGAAATAATTTTTAGACGTGGGTAGACGTGCTTCACTCACCCCCAGACATATTAGGTTAGGTTATCAAGCAATTCCATTGAGCCGCACATTGGCAACTCGTGGTTTAATGTTAATAGCTGTGGGAAAACACCAAGTTGCAATAAAATCTTCCTTAAAGCCCTCCAGCCAATGTTACTTCCTGCTTCCCCCTCATGCACTCGCAAAACCACGGCAGCTTGGGTAATGTCGCTTTTTGCCAAGTACTGTTTTCAAGTACTGAAGTACTGATTATGTAGCGCAGAAATCACTTATTTGTCATACTGGAGGACTTTAAGTCAGTCATCCTTGATAGTTGTTATATTAGCTACAATATATTAGTTATATGTTATATTAGCTACAATGTAATATCTAACCATTGATGGAGATAACTCACTCGCTATGGGACAGGCACATCTACAGTGCAGCCACGACTCTCTCACGTCAACTGATGCGTCAAATACTGCATGGACTTTAACTGCTGTAGCTAAATTTAAGAATGTAAAAAATAATTATGTAGAGCAGTTTGCCCAGTGACATTGCGCTACTAGCTTACTTGTATGATCTACCTGTGTGTCCCTGTGTATGTGTGTTGGTGCATTTGCTTTTCTGTACTGATAGCACTTTGTTGCTGTCTGCACTTTTGAATTTTAAACGTGTTTCATAAATAAATTGACTTGACTTACAAAATTATATGAAATTCACTGGATTAGTTGATAATGGAAAAAATATGTTTTTCACCAAATATCTTGGTTACAACAAGCTTGAACTAGCAAAGCAGGCTTTTGTTTATGTGTGGCATGTATTCAGTTTGGGATATTCCACAAAGCCTAGAAACTCAAATAGGCTGGCTGACTCAGTTGGGACTAGAAAGCTTCAATGTTGCTAAATTGTTAGGAGTTCTCCTACTTGCTAGTTTTCATTGCATGTGACATAACTGATTGTGTTCCAGGTATTAGTCAGACCCACAGGTGTTTCCAGGGAAACACATAGTGCTTACAAAAAAGTTTTTATTTTTTAGAGCACATTGCCCCAAAATATGAAAAAACACAAAACTCATTTTTAATCTTTGGTAAGTGGCCATGCTATAAGTGGGATAATCCACACCTGGGGGTTCTTAGCCCCCGCATTGTGCATTATTTTTCGATAACAGCACACCTCGTCGTGGATTATCCCATACATAGTAACACCACCAGTTGCCTTGGTATATTCAGTGACATCAACAGACCAAGAAAACTAAGGGTTTCGAATATTTCAGCTTGCTGAGGTGACCTGATCTTACCTCTACGTTGAACGTATCAAATGCAAGTTGAGATATGTCAAGATTGCCTCATGTCTTTGCACTATTATATTTCCCTGAAATACAAGGAACTCATTTCCCCCTATCAAACCTTAGAATGCTCACTGAAAAACAGGTTTTATTTGTTTTATCCATCCATTTCTTTATTTTTTGTCAACCTTCTAAACAGTATTTTCTTCTTTTATGCTCACGCTGCTTTTTAATCTTGTTCTCAGTTATTTTGACCAGTTCTAAATATGAAACATGAAATGGTAAAGATCCCCATGAAGAAATTGCATATATCATTTTGCATATTAAATAGCACATCCAGTGCAAATCCGGCTTTGCTGTTGTACTCGTGCCTTTGCGTTCTATCCTCTCTGTTTTTGATAGGAACCGCTCTGCCGTTTTGTTCTGTTCTCTCCAGGTGCAGTATGTCATCCAAGGCTATCACAAGAGGAGAGAGTACATCGCCGCCTTCCTCAGCCACTTTGGAATGTGAGTCGACAACCAAGGACAAGGACCTTGTCCTCCATTAAGTCAATTAAAAGAAAAAAAGGACGTGTTATCCTGACATTGCGTTTGTGACTGTCGCCATGTCTGCGAGAAAGTACTCAAGTCACGCACGTATGTGGGAAGTGACACTCGGTGACACACTGCCGCGTGTGTGTGTGCGTGCGTGTGTGTGTATCTCTGCAAACGCGTGTGTGTGTTTGTGCGCGATCTAGGGGGGTGGTGGAGTACGACGCCGAGGGATTCACGAAGCTCACCCTTCTACTCATGTGGAAAGACTTTTGCTTCCTAGTCCACGGTGCGTACCACAAAACGCACACACACCTATCACACCATCCACAGTACTGTTTCAACCATCACACGCACATGTACGTACAGCACCTCACGCACAAACATGCTGGGGCCTGTTTTTTTATTAACTTAAATGCTCTCTCTCTCTCTCTCTCTTTTCTCTCTCACACTCTCGCTCTTCCACTTACTGACTTTCTCTCTCTCTTTCTTGGCTCCCTCTCTCTCCTCTTAGTGGACCTACCGCTGTACTTCCCCAGGGACCAGCCCACGCTGACCTTCCAGTCGGTTTACCATTTCACCAGCAGTGGTCAGCTCTACTCACAGGTGCAGAAATCCTATCCTTACAGCCCACGTTGGGACGGCAACGAGATGGCCAAGAGGGCCAAGTAAGTGGAACTGTCATGTCATTTCCCCATTAACATTTGGGTCTAATTTTACATCTGGTGATGAATAGCCAGATTTGGCTCGCTGTAATGTTGGCTACCAGATCATCATGCATTGGCAGTGAGAAAAAGTGAGTTTCATTTACCGCTACTCTTAAATGTATTTACTCAATTATCACCATTAACAAAAATAATATGTAAAAAATATGGTAAAGGGAGTGCCATACGTGCTTTTAACGCAGTACCTGTCTCGTACCTCACTTTATTAAGTCTTCATCATCTTCATCACACTATTATTTTGTAAATACTTGATTATATGTGTTTATAAGTTGGTGGAGCTTACTTATCAATGGAAAAAGGTGTAGCGGTCATTTATGTGTTGATTTGGGAGTTGGAGGAGGAGAGGAGACATTTACACCTGGGTACCGACGCAGCAAAGTAACAAAGTACTGCGGCAAATAATGGTCAGTTGTTTTGGGAAAGACTGCTAAAAAGCAGGTCTTTAAAGGCCATATATTTTGGAAAAGTTGTGGAGGGACAAGACTGTTGCATTCAATTTAATTTAAAATCTCAGTGTTGAGCAGCAGCGTAGGCTAGTCAGTTGTGTTAAATCGGGTCTAAGTAAGGATAATGTATTTCAGTTAAATCTATTATATCATGGTATGTCCAGGTATTATAATCGAAACTGCCAAGTATTTGGTCTATTTGAAAAAGTGGGCTACGTAACCTCCATAACTCCCTGCCTGTTCTTCTTAGCACAGAGTTTTGTGTTGGGTTTTTTTTAGCAAAAAATATTGGCTTCACAGACCTCACACTGTACTCTGGGCATAGACAACAAGCCAGCGACCAAGAAAAGTGAATGTCGCATGTTGACGAGAACTTGGTCACCATTTAGAGTTGTGTGTGTGTGTGCGTGCGTGCGTGCGTGTGTGTGTGTGAGAATGAGATGTGTATTTGCATTGGCAACAAAACGTGTAAAGTTATGAAAGTAAAGTCAATTTTTACATCAAAAAATGTCATTGAAAACCTTAAATTTGTCATTGAAATGTCATGGAAATGTCATGGAAAATGGAAATTTGTTTTGAGTGGGAACCCTGCCATCACCATTTGTTCATAATTACATATTTGCCAGACAAATTCAAGGACATGTCAATCTTTGAACCTCACGGTTGAAAATTTGCATTATAATAAAATAAGGTGTGCAGAATTTATTTTCTTTTTATACTACAATCTTTCATGCTACCTCAGCAAAAAAAAAACTTATTGGAAGATGTATTGGAGGTCTAGTAATATTGCTTCAGAGTCAAAATGCTTTATCGGTCAAGGCTGTGGTCTTCATAAAAACCCAGTGCTAAACTAGTAGTAAATGTTTTATCGACCTAAGAACTGACTGCTCTCTGCAATAATAATATTTATTTGTGCATTTGTAAAACAACAGTTCACTAACAGTTTGCTTTACATCCAGGACACATTCATACATGTGTTTTTAACATGTATAACGGAATTACAGATGATTCTATTATAACCACAAAGCTCTGGCTTCAGAACTGTTATTATCAGCTGTAAGCCATTTATGGAGGGTAACTTGGCGTATGTAAAGCCATAGATATGATAGGATAAGACCGTATTGTCTCTAGACTATGCTGCACCTAGGCCATTTGTTGATATCATTCAACTATTTCATTCCACCCTCATTGCACACAGAATGTCGTGACCCCATTAGTGTAAAGCTATAGGCGTTGTCGATGGTGTGAACCGTATTTGCTCCTTGCATGGCCAGTGTAAGTCTTGTCCATAGGTTTTTAAACTGCTGTTCTCTGATCTGTTTAGAAATCTGGATTGCCCCAGCAAAGTAATATATCATCTGTCTTTTGTTCAAAATTTGTATCTACCTATCTGTCTGCCTGTCCATTTGTTTATTTGCTTATTTACTTATTTATTTACTTACCTAGGCTGGTCCAAATTGGTCTACAAAAAAACTTAAAAAGGATTCTGAATCCTATCAGTTCCTGGATTTAACCAGACTAGAGTTCAGACTAGGCAAACAGACTTAAAGTCAACACTAACACAATGCATAAACACGTGTGCACACACACATACATCAAAATGTCTTAGCGCAACATAAATATGTGCTTAAATACCTTTTACTTTGTTTTTCCCCTTTGATCATTGCACATATTTTTTCCAGTTTTCTTTCCAATATTTGTTATTCGCCACAAGAATGTTTACATGCGGAGAGTTCATATGGATTTGTATTTGTAACAAGTAAACAGAGATCCTGCCTTTTATCTGCACTTTGATACACGCCGAGCCTGACTCCGAGTTTGATAGACGCTTTGAAGGTGCAGAGTTATGATTTTTGTCCTATTTTAATTGCTCTGTACTGTATTGTACTGTATAATCTCTCTCTCTCTCTCTCTCTCTCTCACAGGGCGTACTTCAAGAGCTTCATCCCTCAGTTCCAAGAGGGAGCCTTTGCCAATGGGAAACTCTAGTACTCTCTAAGCTTAATGGCGCGCTTGGAGGGCTGCCTGTGAGAGGGGGTGTGTGCAACATGCCTTTTGAGTGCGCGCATCGACTTTTGTGTTTGTTTGTGACATTTACTGTACTGTGACAGTACAGTGTGGAGAATGACGGCGTGCTTTATTGCACGCAGACTCTGCGACTCTCAGCAGTTTTTTTTTTATTTTTCTCGCCTTGACGTTTTTGCTTCTTATTCAACGCCTCCGCTTTTTTTGTTTTTTTTGTTATTAAAGTAATGAGAGCGCCACTTACTGTGATGTCATTAAGGTTTAGAATAAGCAGTCCACACACTGCCACATGCTGCCCCCACAATAATGCTTAAATCTCCAACGGGCATCCTTTCCCACTGGTTGCCAGCCAACTGGTTAGGGCCCGCATTTTGGATGGTTGGAGACCCTAAACTCTTTTAATGGATCTGGACATGACAATCTGTACAATCTCTCTCTCTGATCAAACAGTCACCAGTATTGTTTTTTTGCCAACAGCGGTTGGCTTTAAGCATTCATATGACAAAGGGTTAGGCTCACGGCACTCAGCTCTGCGATGCAATACCGTGAACAGAAATTTGTTGATATGTAAACAATATGTAAACCATAAGCTACTTGTACAACACAACGAGCTGTAGGCTCAGCACAGGAAACCTGTCTACTGATCATTTGTTTTTGTCACTTACATGATTGTCCATGTTGGCCCAAATTTGGACCACCGCTGTTAATGTAAAGATGCTACCCCAACTGTCCTTGTCATGAAACTGATGTTGAAAATACTGTATTTGTATCATTTTCTTCATTTAAAACCCTGTGATGTCGTTGATTTACATACTGACAGTGTTGTACGTTACTGAAGGATGTCTTCTGTCATATTTTTGTTTTGTCTCAGTCAGATAATAAATGACACCCTCTTTGTGGTCAAGCGTTCTTCTATGTGTCCATTTTTGAGCCGAGATGCGACATCTCGGTGTGTTTAAAGTATTTAAAAGCATTGACGGATACGAGATGTCAGGGGTTAGTAAGAGACAGCATTTTTAGATGGCCACTAATGTGGCTGTGCTTTTTAAAGCGGGTAATAAGAAGACACAGCACAGGGAAGATTGTGTGTGTGTGTGTGTGTGTGTGTGTGTGCGCGCGCGTGCATTCATACATGTGTGTTTGAGCAAGGCAGAGAGGGAGAGTGTGCGCCTGCTTGTTTTCATCATTAAACATGAGGGTCATAGTTGGGGGTCTTTCCTCGCCCGAGGGGCAGCCCTTTGCTATATTTATTGTTGGTAATGCAGCAACTGTCAAGTCTAATTGGGAACT
>OMKK01013941.1:4968-16478 GCA_900302305.1 Polymixia japonica | reverse complement strand
GCACAAGGAGTTGTCTTCACCTCCTGAGACCAAAGACCCCGCGATAAAATGGGCTCTATCCAAAGATGTCCCCCTTGTACCCTTTACACAATCCCCTACTGCACTTAGCAGCACAAATAAGCATGCACAGTGCTGAACATAAAATAACTGAATTCATCTTCCGCCTGTTCATTTTATTTTTATGTGGCATTTTTATTTTTTAAGTCAAAATAGAAGAATAAAATCTGACAGTATCTCTAGTTTTAGCTGTATCTTCAGTAGCTTACGTGTTCTGTGCTTTGTTAATGAAAAGAATAACGTTACATGGAATTAATCGCGCTAAAGGAGACCTATAGTAAACCATTATGCCCACAGTCACTGCATTATAAACAATAGGTTTATTTTGACATGGGGCCCCACTAGTGAAAATCTGATGACATCATCAGTCAGATGGAGGGTGGGGGGGTATGACATCATCATTAGAGGTCAGATTTGGTGGAGTGTGAGAGCTGTTTACCCAGATGCCTTTGGGGGCTCAGAGAGGGTGCTTTATTATTCTTGTCCTGTCCTGTCCTGTCCTGTGTGTGTGCGTGTGTGTGTGTGTGTTTCTATGTGTGTGTATACCGTATGCGTCTGTATGTGTTTAAGCCTTTGCCTGGGGACTAAGGTGCGATTGCCTATCTGCATGGCATGATGTATCACAGCTTCCCATTAGCAAGGCAATGAAAGGCCCCCCACTGTGAAGCTGTGTCCTCTGTCCCAGATTAATCAGGGAGACGGAGATATTATTGAGCTCGAAAAAAATCATCTCAGCACAACAGACACAGCTGCCAGGTTTAAGGTTAGGTGAAGGGAGACGTGGAAGAAAAATATGAATTTTGTATTTATAAACATTAGTGTAGCATCTTTAATGTCCTTTAATGTGTTTAGGAGCAATGTTTTTTATCAATGTTATTTTAGTACAAAAATATTTCTCATACATAACCATGAAACTGTGATTGCAGGAATTATCTGGAGTGCAGGCTGTCTTGATGCTAGGTGTTGATTTTGGACCTTCCAGCCCTATCAGCTTTAGACAGTCTATGTACCTTTTTGCAGGCAAACAAAAGCATTAGGCCAAATCCGCCTGTTTACCCATGCTGCCATCAGCAATCCTGTCTATTGACAAAAGATGAACATTTTCTCTCAAGTAACATAACTGAGCTTTTGTCCCCTCGCTAAAAATACACTGGCGGCAACACAATGGAACAGAAAAGAGGCATTCGGGAAAGAAAGAGACGTCTTAAGTGGAGCAATGGCCCGAACAATTAAGAGGGAGGTACATGAAAAAAAAAAAAAAATTGAAAGCGCTCCGCTCTTTTTTTTTCCCCTCCTCACTTTGCATTGTCGATTTGAAATCCCTCTCTTTCTCCTCTTGGAGGGCTGCCTGTAATGGAGCTAATCTGCCGTCGTTTGTCCGAGCCACAGGAGTTTTGTCAATAACAATCAGCGTTTGGAAAGTGTAATTAAGGCCGAGGCTTTTCATTAGGAGGAAGGGAGGGGGCCGTCTCCAGGGACGGGCATGCCAATTAGAAACTCAGGCACGCGTCGCCGGGTAATTTCAGGGAAAGGAGGGGAAAAAAACCCAGGACTTCTTTAGATTGGAGAGGGACCCGGTTGCTCTTTCAGAGGAGAGCAGGAGAGGCTTAATGGCATAATAATCAGACAGGGGTCCCAGGCAGAGGAGGCACGAGGACGCGGGGACTTTTTTGGGTGGGGGTGGGGGCGGAGGTGAAAGCCTTCCGAAACGATAAAAGAAACACGCGCAGGACGGCTGAGCGGCGGACGACGGAGGCGGTGAGCGGCGGGATGCCGGGCCCCCCCAGAAAGAAGGAGAAGGTGCCGTTGATGAGAACTGATTAATTAAAGGAATAACGAGGCAGTCAAGGGTGGAGTGTGAGACGGCCTCTCCTAATGAGGAGAAAACAAAGCGCTGTCGTTTCCAGCCCTTTATCACATTGTTCTGAGATGTACTGTAGCGCTCAGGCCCGAGTCAACAGTAACTACGCAGTTTAACGCTTCGTCCTCTCGCCTGATAATGCAGCAAATTCTTCATAGCAAATTCTTTACTTTTGTGCTTTAACTTTTTTTTTTTATTATTTAGATAAAACGTTTTTCTTGCATTCGAACTAATTAGACCTCGTGTGCCGGTATGTTTACAGTCCAGTGTTCTCTTGATGCTCAGAGCTGCTGGAATATTGTCAGTTCCTTGAACATTTTCAGCTCTCCACGTAACGTCGCGATCTTCATTTAGATTTGCATCAACTTCGCTTCCCCTCTCTCTCTCTCTCTCTCTCTCTCTCTCTCTCTCTCTCTCCTCCCCCTTCGTCAGGCCTGCAGACAGAAAAAAAGACCCCTACCTTTTTTCGACAAAAAGGGGATGGGAAATCCATCTTCTGTCACCTATTCATCCAGTGAAATGCCCCCTGAACTCTTACATGGGGATAGTTACATTAGTCAAGGCCAGGCCCAAATTAATGTCAACCTAGATCACCATCCATCCCAGAAATACCGCTGGTCTTATTGCTCCCTAATCATACCCCGATCCCTGCACCTCTCGTGCCCCACCAATCAAAAACATAAATCTCTTATTGAACTGTATTTTCTTTCCATTTTTAACCCAAGTGTAAAATTGCTTGAAAACCAACTGAACTCGGTGGCCCTCTTTTTATATGACGTAATAGACCTTGACAGTAAGTCTGTAAAAGTCAGTTTAGATTTTGATGAGAAATACCTGCCATTTTACTGTAATTTACTTACAAGACCTGACTTTTCCCTCTGTGCCCTGGCACTGGTCCTGAAAAGCCATAAAATAAATTGAGACAGATACATATCAAGAGAAGAAAGAGGGAAATCTTTTTCTTCCCCGTTCCCTCTGTAATGTTATTCGTAACCATACCATAACCTCTGTAACAGCAGATAAACCAGAGCAGGACCCTCTGGTTCAGGGGTTACCCTTCAGATGCTTGTCTGAACGCACATTAATAAATGGCCGTGTTAACCTCACTTCATGGGAAAAGGTCCAATTTTTGAGGGACCCTGCCTGCTTCGTGGCCTTTTGTGCGTTTGCCTCCTAAGTGATATTGAAGCATACCTTTGCAGTCTCTAAATATAAGGTGAATCCGGGGATGAAAAAAGGAGTTAATCCCAACGCTCTGCGCTGAGCTATGAGAAGCCCCTTCTGACAGGACATCAGACGCACGGGGGTTCGGCAGGACAGGTGGACGCAGTGGGGCAAGAGTGTGCGAGCGGCGTGTTTGTTTTTGTTGCTGGAGCGAGTGTGAGCGCGTGTTATCAGAGGGCTAACTCTCTTAGTTAGCTACCAGGTGGGCCGTGTGCACGTGTCCCCGGCAGTGGGGGAGGGGAGGAGAGGACAGAGAGAAAAATACCCTGTAAACAGCAGCGTCCTGAGGGACAGCTGGGGTCAACTCTGCAGTGTTAGTGTGGCAGGAAAGAACTAGCGGCATAGCATGCGCACGTGCCAACAATCTACTACCTTTTTGCAATGATAATATAAAGTGAATCTCACAAGACAACATGACAGTAAGATAAAAATGTCCCTAATTTTTTGCAATTGCAATCCATTTCTTTTATATATTTGAGTGTACATCTAAATGAATTAGTAAAGCAATAACGTAGAATAAAGAGAGCACATTAAAAAGAAAAACAGTGGCACAGACAGATAAATTGATTTCAGAGCAGGTTGGCGCTGATTGCCTCCTCCCAACAGATGGGAAATGGATAGGATTATTATGGTCTGGTTCTGCTATGACAACAGAGAAAACAGGAAGAGGAGAGACCATCAGAACTCATCAGCCCCTTCTCTCACACCTTTATTTACCCCAATCCCAAAGAGATGAAGGGAATTAGCATAATGATTTCTAACCCAGATATAGGGAGGAATTTCTAATTATTAAGAACATCTTGGGACCCTCCACTTGATCTGTCCAATAATGTTAACATAATTGCATAAGTTGTCAAAGGGGGTTGGAGGGCTGATGTTGGAACGCTACTAGAATATTGTACAGCTCTCTGTCTCTACAAAAACATGGAGCGAGGGTCAGAGCTGTGGAGCACCAAGAGTGTGTTAGGATGGAATCCCAATGTACTTGCACATGGATGTTTGCCAGTTAGCAGACTCTAGCTTCAGTATGGGGAGACGTGTGTTTGGGGATATGTGTTTATTTGTGCAGCTGCTACAGACGACAGTACTGCTGTAAGCTTACATGTATGTCATTGGATATAGTTATTATTAAAGCACTTATGTGGAAGTAATTTTGATAATTGAATTACAATTTTATATTTCCCAATGATGCAATTCTGTATGGTATCGACAAATTAATAAAACTAGCTTAAGAGCAAAGTTTAGAAAAATACCAAAGTCAAAAAGCTTTAAAACTCAAAGCCATTCAGAATGATTCAAATTCCTAGGTTGAAGCAACCATTATATTGAAACCCTTTATTGAAAACCCCTGAATACAGTAAAATGTAGGGAATCGGACATGAGCAGAAGAATTGCCTCGCATATCCTGCCCTTTCTATTGCTAATGCTAGAGTAGGGCAGAACCAGCTCTTTTATTGTGTAGCAGTGAAACTCTTTTTTCATTGCGCTGTCCTGGAATCAGACGCTGCAGTTGAATAATGCATAAGGCCTCTTGCCTGTACACTATGTAAATAGTCAACAATGGCAACAGCGGTAACAACAGGTTTGGGTCTGCTGGAGTATTATGTTAAGTGGCCTGGGGCGGCGTGTCCGGCTCGCTAGCCTGCTATTGAGGCAGTGGCAGGCCCCTCCAAGCGCAGGGGGACACGGCCCGAGCCCGGGGCCTGGAGGGGACACGCGCAGAATTAATGAGGCCAATTTAGTGTGGGGCCAGGGTGGCGTCTACTGAGGGGTCCTGGAGGACCACCGCAGCCCACTTCCCCAACCCGCAACCCCCCCACCCCCGAGCCTCTTTTCCTGCTAGCCCGGCCCCCGGAACTGCAGGTTACCTTGTCGCTGGAGGACACCTTAGGCCAGCTGCACACTACTGAAATGGATTCCATAGGATATGATTAACAAGTGCCCATGCCTGGCTGGTTGGCAAAAGATGATTTATTATAGACCGCCGGATACTGCACAGAGCACACACTGGTGTTTAGTACATCAAAGCAGCCCCCCCAAGGTTCTGCATTAGGTCTTCTTTCGTGACTAGTGAAATGTCTAATATTTAGAGAGTTAGATGTTGCCCAACTAATTTGGGATTAAGTCACCGCTAACCTGTTCTGCTTCTTATTCTTCTCAGGCAACATAGAATACAGCTGTCCGGCCACAAATGAGTGTGAGATCACGAAACGGAGACGCAAATCCTGTCAAGCTTGTCGCTTCATGAAGTGTCTCAAAGTGGGGATGCTCAAGGAAGGTAAGAAGATAACCGCTAATACTGTTGTTTGTCCACATTTGTGTTCCGTTATCAGGTCTCATTCATACAAGAAACACAACTCCATTGATTTGCCGGGGAATTTGCCTAGGAAGTATGACAACATGGCACACTGGCTCTCATGATAGTCATCTAGCACAGCAGTTTTCTGCCACAGGCCCAGAGTGAGAGATGCATGAAGCTGGCTGGCCTAGACAACAGATCCCAGCCCCCCTGTCCTCCTCCTACAAATACAGCAGTAAATAATGTGCAGTTGAGCCAGGGACAGAAATATGCTGAATAGGTCGATCCCGCCGTCTGAGTAATAGAAATGTAACAGTATTCCGACTGGAAAGGCTCAGGCCGGGTCCCTGAGCACACACTCGGCACAGTCTCAGCGCTCCCTGGCATATTGATCCACTAAATGTTTTTCGAACATCTCAGCTCTCTTCCTGTGGATGGTTTTTTAAAGTCACGCCAGCAGGGAATTCAGTGACAATTAAACATGCTTCCGATGGATTTCTCTGCCCGGGTTTCTCCCCCCCTCCCTCTCAGCACCGGGGCCCCCGGGACCCCAGGCTGGGCTGCTCTTCCGGGGGGAGGCCCCTACTCAGACTCCCTTACCCCCATTGCATTAGTAGATATGTTCTCCCCTGCTTCTCTCTCTCTCTCTCTCTCTCTCTCTCTCTCTCTCTCTCTCTCTCACTCTCTCGCTCTCTCAGTCTCACTTGTTGGTTGCTCCAAAAAGGCCAGACAAATGAATAATGAAGGATAGGTGGCTTGAGGGGTGAAGAGGCGGTGTTATATTTATTCAAGCCTCCACTGGGAGCAGCTCAGAGACTCCGTAAGGAAACGTGTTATTGTTATTTCTTTCCCTGAGTGCTGGCGAGTGTGGGTCAAGTAGCACTTCTGTTTTACAAATTATGATTAACTCTCTCACTGTTTTAACAGGGCATACAATAATCTTTATGAATAAATGAGGGTCTCCGAGGTTATTGCAGAAATATTTTCTATAAGAAGGTCACAACTTGGTCATAGAGGTTTCACGTTTCAAATTATTAAAAAAAAAAGAAATTCCTTGAACCGTTACACTTCAGTTTTCTGTCAGACTCAATACGGTGTGTATTTGTGTTTCCCCTGTTATTCTTTGGAGAGTGGAATCTATTGATATATATATTTCGAGTCTCCAGCTGAAGCCACAGACATAGCCTGTATGGATCTCCTCACAGTAACAGAATCCCCTGGACTGCATGCAGCCAGATAAAGACACAGTGCCAGAAAGACAGAGTAATCGCATTACTATCTGATGAAAAATTTATGCCAATATATCATCCTGGGGAATAAGAGACTAAAAAAATATGTAGTCACGGCCATAGATGAATGACCAGTGTCGGGTCAGAGTAGAAAAAGAGTGTAAAGCTCAAATATGCAGACTTAGGCTAAGCCCAACATCCTAATGCACGCTTCTGTGTATTCAGCACATCCCCAGAATGACAATGACCCCTCTCTTTTACATAGTGGCTGTCATCACTATACTACAATCATTATCACCAACTGACTGAAATCCTGCGAAGGTGTCGTCATCGCTCCCTCTTAAACCCGCCGAGTTCCACCGCAACCAAAACCATGAAAACGTTGTTTTTTTTTATCGATTAACAGAGAAACGTCAGGCGAATTTTTGCGTAACCTTCGCTTATAGAGACCTGCCACCTTTAGGTGTAACCAAGACGAGATGGAAAGAGAGACACGTGGTCTGTGTCCACTGTAAGCTCCATGAAGCCGTCGGCTCAACGCCGCGCTCTGGGCCTGGGTCTGGAGATGGCCACCGCTCATGTGACTGAAGCTGCTACTTACTTTCATTACTGCAGAAAGGTCACATTCTGTCTCAACGGAAAAATCACCTAATTATAACTTAACACCTCCAACGAGGTACGGCACTGCCCCCCTACCGTCTCTGGATGAAACAGGCGTTTAAATGCAGCGCTGTCTGTCAAAGGATCACATGATTATAAATATCAGCAACATCAACGGGGAACTGGGGAAATTTTGATGTTTTTGATTATACCCGTAAAAAGCAAAGCTAATGCGCTTCCAGTAGCTGGATAGATCGACCACATTAACGTCTGTACAGCGTTGGAAGTATCGTTAGCGTGTTCACGGTTGGTTAGCATGGTCAGGCGTGGTCGTGTACTGTAAGCGTGGTCAGAATTGTAAGGAAAAGAGTCTTTAAAGATCAGCAGTCCACTTGCAGGGATCTGCCCGAGACCTGCGTCGAGTCGCCGTACTTTCCCCAGACTGTATAAAGGAGGAAATGATCAATAGAAGAATCAAATGTCAGGGGCAACAGGTTTTTCCTCTGATCAATGGAAACGGATCAGAGCTTAGAGCAAGAGAGAGAAGACCAGATACTATTGAGAGATTACATTGACATCATTTAGCGGGAGACGCGCTCTGCTCCGAGCGCCTTTTCTTCGTCCATCTCTCACACATGCGGTGCGTTCACGTGTGCCCGCACGCGCCTGTGAGCCGACGCAGGCCCCATGTATCCGCTTCCTTTTTCTATAGCAGCGCACTCTGTCTATGCACACGTCCGTACCGCCGGTCGGCGAAAATAGCCTTCCGTCCTGTCGTCTTTGTGGCGTAATAATGCTGTGTATGAAATGCTGTGTATGAGTTGAAGAGCAGGGAACTGCTTTATCCCCTCGTCTGACAGGTGAGAGCATTGCCACGGACGTGAACATGTGCCGAACAAAGGAGAAGAGGGCGTCCGGGGCTGATACACAATACACCTCTCCCAGCATGTCATTCTTTTTAGCAGTGCGGCATGCAGAGACCAACCACAGCCCACAATAGCTGCCACGTAGCTACATACATACAAACCACACTACATTCACATGGATAGCCACTGAAATACTGCGGACAGCGTGTCCACAGTAGCAGAAAGATAAAACCAGAGTGCTAGTCTTAGTTATGACCGCACATAAATCAGGCAGTCAACAAGATCTTTTAATTATTATAGACAAACAGAACCCTATCAACGTGATTTAAGGAATTCCTTGTCTTTTACAGCTTGTCTTGATGCTGAGGCAAACCTCAGGTAATATTAAGATGATTTGAGTTTGGAAGCTATAGTGTCGGTTCCATTTTAAAGGTGCCACTAGTCTCCGCCAGTCATGCAGTCAGCGTGAGCAGGGATGCTACCTCACCAGGGATATGGTAGCTAACCTGTAAACGGAGTATGTGAGGACGGTGTCAGCATGGCGGCCCCTGGGATCCGACAGGGGGGGCCGACGTGTGACCATTTTTCCGCTGCCCTCGCTCATCACCACTCGTGATTAAAAATGCTGCAACACGCTTACAAGCATGCAAAGCTGGCAACAGGGGCCCTTTGAAATAGTGCTGACGGCAGTTTAGCGAGGCGGCTGCCTTGAAAGGCAGGGTTCACCATGCCTTGCCATGTGGCCTTCTGATTTTCCCAGCTAAAATAGGGTCCGCCTAAGCCCCCCTTGGCATTGCCAACCATCCCAGACATCCTGACACTTTCCCCAGGGAGAGACACCCAGAACAGGTGAGCGGCTCAAAATAAGGGCCCCTGCTCTCGTCCGACCACACAAAGTGAGTGAAGACAGGCCCTTTTGTAGGAGTGTGCTTGGAGGGGGATTATTATTGTTTTTGGAGAGAAAGAGGAGCCCTAGGTCAGCTGGCCCTAGCCCCCGCCCCGAGGCCTGTGCTAATCCGTGCACAAATGCCAGCCGCCTTGGCCAAAACCCTTCTCCCCCAGTACCATGCTTTGAAGAGATGATACCCGAGCTCATGCGCTGCCACCCTCAATGCACTGGCTAATGTAGCGGGCCATAAAACAGCGAGATGTCTTTAGATAAGGTGGTGCTCAGCCCGCTTTGCACACTAACACACCTACTGTTTACTCTAGAGGGAGTTACACTGACTGGTTAGAGTCAGACCACTTAAAGATTTGAGAACCATCGAAGGGACACACAAACCTCACAAAGGGGTCTATAAAGTCTGGCTGCAGAGCCTGTGTCAGTGAATGAAACAGTTCAGCTGCTCTTCATCACACCCCTCTTCCTCTCTGCCAGCTTCTGGTCCTGTTGGACCACAGTAAAACGAGACAGGTTAGTGCCAAGCTTTAATTCCTGTCAGCATCTGTTAATTATGGCCGGGACTGTTCTAATTAAAAGAGGCACCCATGTACCTTGGAATTCTCACACTGGCTTTGCGCTGGATGAAGCAGCCACATGACTCAACCGGCAGAGAGGATCACGGTGGGCAGCAGTGCATCCACCTGGCAACGGCCGAGCTCTCCAGGAGAGACGGAGGAAACTGTAGAGTGGTGACATCACAATTAACATGGAGAGGAATTTTCCATGGCTACAGTAACAGCAGCATCGCAGCTGAACCGGAAAAGTTCTTAAGCACTTAAACCCCAGTGCCAAATGGAAGATGTTTGAAGACTATTCTCAGGGTCCCTTCCCAGACATGATAGATGCTTATTAAAAAAAATATATTTCCTCATACTTGATATGACATGATACATATTAAGATGACATTTTTTTTGTAAAGCAGTTGCCATCAGATGATTCCCAAGTGCTTGCTGGGAAGGATGAGCCTCTATTGGGAATTGTGTGTAATTAGGTTAGTGGGTTGTCAGTGTCAGGAAATTGAAAGACAATCCTAATCAGATTTGTGTTTCTAGGGAATCAAATAATTTATACAAGTAGAAGAAATCTCTTTATTCTACTGCTAGACGATAATACAGTTTACTTGGCCCACCCGTGCATTCAGACAGGGGGAGAGGGACGATGGTCGTGTAAGATCAAATGGAGGGACAAAATGAGGAGGACAGTTTGCATAAATCCACAGTTGAATTCCTCTCCGTGAGATGAAGGCCACAGGTTTTCTATTACATCATCTCCTTTTCCTGCCCCGTTCAGACAGCGACCTCTAATCACTGTGCATGGGACACATCCAAACTCATCCTCTCCAAGAGCTCTGGCTGATGGGCAAATTGTATTAGGCTCATTTGCAGGAGCCACACAATGCCCAGGTTTGACACCGTCCTCCCTGTTATAAAGTGATGAAATCATCAAGGAAGTGCTCTGGCTGCGGGTGTCGTTCGCTCAGAGGACATGGTGGGCTGACAAATTAACCCCTCCCCCACTGTGAGCCTCTCATTGAGGCTTTACTCAACTAGCCTTTAGTATAAATTTGTTTGGGGGTTACATTATGCATAGAAGGTAAACTGAACGGACCGACCCTTTCGACGGGATTAAGATGATATGTATATTTTAGCCATACGGGAACAGTGACACGGCGGTCCAAATATGGGCATGCCGGTAATAAATGTTTGCATACAATTACATTAAATAACCAAATACCTGCCCAGTGGTATCAAATAAATGGAATAACGCAGATGAAATATTTTAACTATGTTGAAAATTAATAGAATAGAAAAGACATCCAAATGGAAACATTCTTATCAAATAATGAGATAGTAAATAACTTATGTTATGATGAGGCTGGCTTGACATTTACAGTATCAGTGTGGGACCCGGCCCCGTAGGTGTGGCTGGGGGCCGATAAGGCTCCGCTGCTACTCTTGTGAACGAGGGTGAAATGAGGGTCTTTTATGGGAAACCTACACCTAGCTATCTATCTGTCATAAGACAGTGGATGCCCTGTACAATGTGTATAGGTGTATGTCTTCACTTGTACGCTGGTTAAGTTTCCTCTCTGGATATAGAAGAGTCGCTCACACCTGAGCTCACGCACACGGACACGGACGCGCACACACAAACACCGACACACATACACACATGCAAGGAGGCAGGTAGCTGGCAGCTAATTAGCATGCAGTCTGCCTCGCCCCAAAAGCTAAATAATTAGAGGGCCAGTCTGTGAGATCGTTGACCCTGCGTTAAATATTCATATGTTTAGACCTGCTCCGGGCTCAGCTGTGTCACAGTAGACCAGCCAGGCATGGACCACATATGGGAAGACAGCCGTGCCTCTGACACATCTACATACACACACACACACACGCACGCGCGCGCACACACTTACACACACACACAC
>OMKK01013895.1:2371-20716 GCA_900302305.1 Polymixia japonica | reverse complement strand
TTTCCTTTCCCATCAGGCACCGCAGCAGGCGCTGCATCCTTCCTGGGAGGCCAGTAAGAAAAGGAAGGAACAGCTAGGACAAATACTGGCTTTCCAGGGGAAGAAGATCAAGTTTGACGATGATTGAAGCTAGTAGGTTCTTTATTGACCCTGAGTCTACAACTTTGGTTTGGCAGGCCTCATGGCAAACTCCTCCTTGACTGGTACACTGATGCATTTTCAATGTTACCACTTTAGGCATCAGTCAAGTTCTGATCACAAGATTAAAAATTATATATATATAGTTCCAGTACCCAAATCCTCTTTTTTTTCTGTTTCTTGTAAAATAATAAAGTCAATAGACATAATTTTATTAAATTGATACCATGAACAACATAAGAAAAATGGCCTCTTAAAAGTTATGTTTTGTTTGATTTTGCTACTTGTCTATCTTGTATATTTGTTTGAACTGAAAAATCTGACCCTGTTTCAGAGGTTTATCATGACATATTTGGTATATAAAATCCACAAACTGCATTTATGCTTGTCTCATGAATAAACCTTTTTATGGGATTGACTTCCAAGGTTCATAATTTTTTTTCAATAATTAGGCCTGACCCTTTATAACTTTTTTATGTCAAATATATCAAAACGCATAAAATGAAGTGTCAAGCGACAAAAGAGTTTAACTTTGTGTCACAGTCCTGTGACCATTGGTTGGCTACATGTACGTCTTTACGTAAACACTAATACGCTGGAACGCTGGCCAATAGCAGATGATATGTAAATATACTTTAAAAATGTCCCGGGAAATCTGAGTTTCGCGGGAGGGCCCTTCGCGCGTAAACTGCATCCCCTCATTCATTGGCAGCTTCCTGGAACCATTTTTCGAGCGTCCGGTGAGGAGCTCGCGGCCGAATAAAATCCATTGCATCTGCCTTATTTAGGTAGCGAACTATAAATAATTACTACCGAAATGCTTCGTAAGATGTCGAACTAGTGATAAATGTCATTATTTCTTCTACATTCACATTGGATATTGCGGGAAAAGGCTCCGAAGTTGAGGAGAGACAAAGGGGCATTTGAGCCTATAAGATGAGAAGGGGGGTCGCCTCGGTCCCGGAGAGAGAAATCATTTCAGGGGTCGGGGGCTCCTCTACCGAGAAATATACGGTTTTCTCGACTTCTTCCGAGCGCTACCCTACTGCTACATATGCACAGATCCTAAGCCCTCCGTCCTGTCCGGGTCAGACTGTGAAGGACAGTTTATCTGAACCGAGCGACAGTCTCCTGTACGCAACCCCCATCGGATCATCAACACACGGGACAGGACAGAGATCGGAACCCGGACGAACCCAGGTAATTATTAACCCGCTGCAGTGTATGACTTGAAAATAACAATTAAGTTATTGAGATGGTAATGTTAGCCATAACGTTAGCCAACTGACGGCTGGCTGTAGCCATCCGGGTTAAGGTGGGATTTAAGATGCGGGTTCAATTCCCAGCGTCAGACTAGTAGGTGCTAGCTAAGATCCCCACCGCTTTGGTTAAACGATGTCGTTATTTCTTCAGGTCAGCCAAGTTAAAGTTTATTTCTCTGTAACACGAATTATTGTATAAATACGATTGTTTTAACAGATGAAGGATATAGCAACTTTGCTTCGGCCGCTTCTGTCAAAACTTCATTAATCCACTTTACCTTGCCCTAGTTCGACAGGTTCACAACCGCTGTTTGCTAAACTACTTGGTGGTAATTTTGCTGGGAAGATGGTAAACGAAGCCGTTTGGTCAGGTTGCTAAAGCTAGTGTGACAATGTGACACTATCGGCTAACTCAGCAGTCCGTTAAAATGCATTATCATCGACATGATCGTGTGGATGTAAAGTTCACAACTCGGAGCTTTACATTCACTTTATCATGTCGATGATGATGCATTTTTAGGTAATACTGTTGAGGGAGACACTGTTATCATACTAGACTGTGCACGCCTGGCAGCCAGAGAAGCTAACGTTAGGCCTCGGAGGGGGATGGGACGGTCTGCTTCCTCTAAGCACACTGGGGACACAAGCTTCTTTGCCGTCCCCTAGTTACAAACTTAATCCTTGATACTTGTAAAACACAATAGCCCAAGATGACGAGACAAATTCAGTATTTCAGTTGCAAAAACGCGTATTACTCGCTAAAACCATACAGTGTCAGCCATAAATGTGATTGCAAAAGGTAATAAACTAACGTTCTCCCACAAAATGGCTACCCTTTGAGATATTAAATTTTGAAAGATCATTTATTGTGCTGTAATTTCAAGCATAAGTTTAAACATTATTTGCTGCATTCCACTATGTTTTGTAAATGGCTAATTCGATACTTGACTACTTACAAAGTAGATCTAAGATCTATAACATTGAAATAAGTATTCACATCAATCCTTTCCCACTCCATCTCTAATTTTCTCAGGCAAAGCGAAGGCTGGAGCTGGAAGTTGGTGACTCCCATTACCTTCAGGATGTTGGTAGGACCTCCAAAGCGAAGAGGCCCGCAACATCTCTCTCTCACAAGGGAGCAAAAAGTAAGGCTTTGTGATGCGATGATTTGGTTGTTCAGTTTGACATTAGTGATCACATTGTTTTAACAACATTTGACATGACATTTCAGTTGTCAAAGTGGATCATTAGTCAGAACACAATGCACAGTTGGTCACACTCATTGCAAACATGTCTGGACCCTCTGTAACAAGGCAAACTCAGGACCTTTCTACTCTGGCGTCTACTTGGGGCTACTCAGGAGGAGGTAGAGCGGGCCCTCTAGTAATCGGAAGGTTCCTGGTTCGAACCCCGGCTCCTCCAGAGAGTGTGTTGTAGTGTCCTTGAGCAAGACACTGAACCCATAACTGCTCCTGATGAGCAGGTTGGCACCTTGCATGGCAGCCTCTGCCATCAGTATATGAATGTGTGTGAATGTGAGGCATGTGTTGTAAAGTACTTTGAGTGGTCGGTAGACTAGAAAAGCGCTATATAAATGCAGTCCATTTACCATTTTTCTTGGCAGTAGGGATTAGAGATGGGCATGAGTACTCGGGTACTCGATTTGGTTAGTATTCGTTCAACGTATAGAGTAGTCTCTAATCTCTACAGTCTGTGCAGCGCAGAAAGATAGGCTTATTGAGATTTTTAGATGTCATAAATTACCCATTTGTCAGCCTAATATAAAACGAGTGATGATCGCGTTGCGAATATGAGCACTGCTTATCTGTTTATTTTCTGTTTAGGCGATGACTCCTTTGCGTGGTGTACTTCTACACCGTCAACATAAACTTTACATCCAGCTTTCCCATGCTCATTTCCAAGATTAATCAGTTTGAGGCTATGCTTGCTGAAATTGTGAGAGGATGTTCATTGCCAATGTTCTGTTTGTTTTGGATTTCACCGTTGGTATTTATCGCCGGTTCCGCCGTCTCCTGCCACCGTGACTCGAGAGTTCCACCATGTGGCGTGGAGCGTCTTTAAACAGACCTCAAGTCGCAGTGAGTATACTGGCACTTGTTCACAGCACCATGTTCGCACAGCCTGATGAAATGCTATCGAACACAGTACTGTGAAAAAATGCCAGTATATCGATTTCATTTGGAGTATACTGCCATACTATATATGATATTTTGAACATTAATATAGCAGCAAACAACTATTTGCTATGTAAAGATATAGTGGAGTAATGGTGTCCTGAGCAAAGAATGAAGTCACACTCCCTCTGTGTGTTGTAATCTGAGCTTCTCTGTTCTTTGCTTTGGTAGCCCGTCTGGCCGTATGCATGTTAATGCATTAGTGTTAGTGTAGCTGACGCGCAGGACACACCCATTTGTTTTTGTCTGAGATGTTGGTGCGCTAGTGCGACATCTAGTGGCTGAATATTGTATATAGCTCCTTTAAGGCTAGAGTGCCAATCTTGTAAACGGCACCTTTAACGATAGACATTTTCAAGCTCAGCTGTCGCATTCAGCCTACACTATGGTGTGTTCCTGGCTGCACACTTGGAATAAACCAAGTTGAAAATTGTTTAGCTTTTTGGCTAGTTAGGTAGCTGGTATGAAACATTAAGCTAGTAAGTGATTAAATGTAAAATTGTCACTTAAAATCAATGTATTGATAAATGGAAAAGTTGGCTTTCATGTGTTTGAACCCAGGATGTGAGTATTTTAGAGTCCTTACTTACTTTCCATTTTAAAGGGGACATATTATGCTTTTCCTTATTTTCTGACATTTATAATGTTACAATGTTGGATGTTCATATTAAACGTGTCCAATGTGTCAAATAATGAGCTAAACAAATGATAAAGTAATCCCTGTGAGCAAAAAGCTCAGGCTTCAGACTGCTGCATCAGAGACGTCCTGATGTAATCTTTGTTACTGGCCACTCTCATATTCCAAATCAGATTTGGGCTTGAACATGTACAGTTGGATTTGAGAAGTTGCCAATTTCCAATCAAGAACAAAATTATGCTACTTTGTAGGTTTACAGTTTCACTTTCACTTTCCTCACCGGCAAGAGGATGTTGGCCAATCAGAAGAAAGTGGGCTTATGGGGAGAGGGCCTTAAAGAGACAGGAGCTAATACAGCTTGTTTCAGAAAGAGGCTGCATAAAGGGCCAGTATAAGATAAATTAGGACTTTTTTGAACTGTGAATCATGCAAAGCTACTCTAGTGGAGTACCAGGATAAACATAAAGACCTGAAATGAGCAAAATAAGACCCCTTTAAAAAGCTCACCACAATGGCATGAAACGGTGTTGAAACAAAGTAAAAGTATTCCAACATTTATTTTCATCAAGCCTTGATGCATGCCAGCATGCCTTCTAATTGTGGCCAAGTTGTCTGTTTGCCTTATGATCATTAATGCCACTTCCAGTTCAGTAAAAGTAATGGATTGGAGTGGAGCTCTGTATCGGCTGATACTTAAATGCAGATGCAGTGGGCCCTTTTTTAATGTGCCTCCTTGATTGTATTTCTCTCAACAGCGCTGAAAAGCACACAAGCAATATTATACTTCAGCAACCCTGTTTCTCTTCTCCAGAAGGTTAAAGTAGAATGGAATGCTACAGCAATCTCTTGCTGGTTATATGTTGAGTAGCAATGACATCACTTTGTGTCTTCTCATTCTTTCGCCCCACACCCCAACCCCTTCAGCTCCCAAGTCCCCGCCAGAGAGGACGCGCTATGACACCTCCCTCGGTCTGCTCACTCGGAAGTTCCTGCAGCTGGTGTCCCGCTCCAGTGATGGGGTGGTGGACCTAAACCTGGCCGCGCACGAGCTCAACGTCCAGAAGAGACGCCTCTATGACATCACCAATGTCCTGGAGGGGGTCCACCTCATCCAGAAGAAGTCCAAGAACAACATCCAGTGGATGTAAGTACACGTGTGTTTTGATTACTTCATTAGTCCCTTCGGGGGAAACTGGGTCGGCGTGGCACAGTCAGAATCAGGTTATGG
Source organism: Polymixia japonica (assembly GCA_900302305.1). Classification (NCBI taxonomy): domain Eukaryota; kingdom Metazoa; phylum Chordata; class Actinopteri; order Polymixiiformes; family Polymixiidae; genus Polymixia; species Polymixia japonica. The sequence continues at coordinate 15,256 of OMKK01013895.1, read as the reverse complement.
CTAAAAAGATATATGGTCAAGGTAGAGGGTAAAAAGACAAACTAAATCATACAGCATACTGGATCTACTACAGTAAATAAAGGATGAAGATGCACATAACAGCATACGTGCAGCATCAACCCCATATGGTGGAGCCAGAATAGAATTTGCATAATGCAATGTGGGTATTGTGTGAAAAAAACCTGCACATTTGCATTACAGCTGTTCAGTATATAAGATGTATATTTATGTAATGTATAATGAATATAAGCTAACAGATGAAGAGACATTTACAGAGGATGGGTCAGATGTGCTGGTTTGCAATTTAGAAATATAACATCGTATTAGGGATGCCCCCCGAAACCCAGTTCCAACCAGGAACCAGGAAAACCCGGAGTATTGATGAAGTCCAATGTTATCGGTTCTGCCATCGGTGCTGGAGAAATTAAGGAGTGAGATTCCCATATGGTTTTCGAGGAATTTATGGAAACGTTGCGAACATAAACTTGCCGCTTTAACTCTTTCTTTCTCAGTACCTGTCTTCGCAAGGGGCAGAGCTGTGCTCTTACATACAGTATACTCGCACACCGTCTTAAACTGCATCTCGCGCTGAGTGCTGGAGCACATCCAGCTCAGACAATTTACTATTTGCACAGTAATAATCAAATGTCCAAGTCTATACGGATGGACGTGAAAGGGGAGGGGAGACGTGTTTGTGGATGAGTGAAGATTGTGATGGTGTATTTTTAGTGACGTTGCAATTTGGCTCTATACTATGGTACAGTGTTAATCCATTACCTCGTGTTGGATGTGTGAGCAGGGGCTGTAGGTTGAATGTGGACAGTGACCAAGTGTTGTACGACGAGTCCAGTCTGGATCAAGAGATCCAGGACCTCAGCGACAAGGAGAGGAGGCTGGACGAACTGATCCAAAGCTGCACGAGGCAGGTTCACCAGATGTCCGAGGACAGGCACAGTCGGAGATATCCTTTTCCTGATCGTTTGATTCACCTCATTGGCACTTAGTGGCAGGCTGCGACCAAACGACACCAGCTCATGTAAGTGGTCTTCCTTGACCTGTGCGGCTCACGTTTGCCTATTTGACGTATGAGGACGTGAAGACGATCCCCAGTCTGAACGAGCAGACGGTGATCATGATCAAAGCCCCCGCAGAGACCCGGCTGGAGGTGCCACACCCAGAGGAGGTAAAAGGCTACCATACTGTCCAGTTGTCTGATGCACCCTTTTTCTTTATAGAGGTCAACATATAGGCTTAACCGCAGTCAAATATTAGTTTTAGCCTGGGTTTTACCACACCTGGGTAATTTAGTAGGGTTTTTTTTTAAGTGGAGTTTTAATCACAGATAAGTGTTTCTTTTAAAACCAACAGCCAGGGAAGATGTGTTGAGCACATAGTCGCTTCTTTGTGGCATCACGCCATTTTGTACCTGCAAACTACCACAGCCTTCTGCTGTTGGCCAATGAGCTGCTCTGTGGACTGGAGATTAAATGGTTGTGGGGGTGTAATTGCCTTGCTCAAGGGCACCACATATATTCGGAGGGAGGGGAGATCGTCTTGCGCACGCACACCAGTGCTGTGAAAATAGACGTTGCCGTCAGTGTATCTCAAACGGTCAACACTCGGAGGATGTGATGGGTGCGAGCGCTGTGTGTCTGTGTCTTCCGTAGAGTCTTCAAGTCCACCTGAGCAGCACCCAGGGCCCCATCGAGGTGTTCCTCTGCTCGGACGACCACGTCCCTGCCGATGCAGCGAATGCCGCCGTCGCCACCTGCTACCGCAGCAACCACTCCTATTCATCCAGCAATGGTAGCGACGCGGCCCCCTCTGCCTCGTCTTTTGTCAAAGTGTCTTGCCAAGGTGAGCGTCGCACCCGAGGATCCGCTGGCTCATCCCCAGACCCCACATCCCCAGAGTCCCCACATTTTAAAGGTCTTAGTTGCTCGGCCGCCTCATCCTTGATCAGCCACTTGCTAGTAGCCCTAGACGGGGAAGTGGATTGGTTAGTGGTAGGACTGCTCCAGCCACTCATCTGCCAGTCTGTATCGGCAGATAGTAACTGACGTCTGTACTCAGCCGGAGATTGCCCTACTTTTCTGAACCCAATTTTCTGAACAATGAAATCGGAGCAGTATGCCTTGTTTCAGTCACTGGTTTGTTGCATTGCATTTTATCTAGCAAAGCAAAAACACCAGGTAGACTGCAGCATCTTCATTCGATTTCATCTTAAATGAATCATTAGTTATGTCGATTCTTATTTATTTTTCTTTTGCCTGCTGGGAACTGCAGCATGAGCATTTCTAATTAATACACTGATTTAAACATGAGGAAATTTGGCACATGCTCACGTCTCCTCGCTGTAACATCAGTTTGCCTTGTTCTATTAACCAGGATCTCAATGTGTGTAGTCTTTCAATAGTTAACTTTTTACTGGACTACACACTCACGCAGGAATTTCTGTTTTGTTCTGGGGGGGTTTTCCAACTTTTAGGTCATAGGCGTCTCAATCTTCTTTCGGGTTCTCTTCCGTTATCTTAGTCCTTCTTCACCCCCCTCTTCTCCTCCTCTTCTGCTGTCCTCTCTCTTTCCAGACGGTGCTAACCACTCTCCCAGTGGTAACGGTTTCTCCAACCCCCTCTCTGGACTCACGGAATGCTCGCCGCCAGTCAAGGTCACCCCCGTCTCGCCGCCGCCCACCTCCCTCACCTCTCTCCAACCCCCCTCCGAGGACCAGCAGACCTTTGTCACCCTCACCTCACCGCTGGCCCTCTCTCTTGGAGGGGAGGACTACCTCCTGAGCCTGGGGGAGGACGAGGGCATCACAGACCTCTTCTCCTCTGTCGACCTGGACCGCCTGCCCCTGGATCTGCCCCTCATCTAATGCTCTGCCGGGCGGTAACTTTAGGGGGGAAACGCCGTCGTTCTCGCACCAACAGGATTTTAAGGGCAAACGTAAAAGCGTTGAATTGACCGAGCCGGTCCCAATGTGGAGTTTGAATTAGGATTTGTGGACACTGCCCTGGAAGATGTGATAAGGAATTTACCATTTGAAATTTGTGTGGAAGTGGTGTGCTCATTTGCGGGGGGAACCCCAAAAACGTCTGTCCTTGCTGCCTTCCAAAGACCTGTGAGAACATCTTCTCGTCATCTCTTCTGTCATGTGGACTAGTGCTGACAGGCAGGTTACCCACCCAAAATCCTTCCTTTCCTGTTGCAAGCTGTTACATGCCCCGCAGGCTTTTCCCACTGACGGGTCTTGTGTGCTCCTCTCGAGTCCTTGCTTCGCTGTCCCAGTACAGGGTTCATGCATGACCTGACAGTGTTGTGAGCTGCTACTGTCGTAGCACCAGGTCTGGAGGGAAGACGTTGCATATCATGGTTCTCGTAATGAACAGTGGGGAGCTGTCCTGGTGTGGGAGCCCAAGAATTGCTGATCGCTGTCTGGACTCAACTGACTCCCCTTGATATTTTGCACGTAGGGAAGTGGCCCTTGGTCGTCACTATGGGGCTAAACTAGTTTATACTCACGCACAACTTTCGTGACGGCAGAAGTTACAGCTGGTGAAGGTTGTTCAGCACACAGCGACTGTATGATTGGCGATTCACTGTTAATGAGGGCGTGGAAGATTGCTTGTGCTTGGTTTTGTGTGTCTGTGTTTCCTCTACTGCCGTTCAGGAGATAAATTTTGAACCCAATTGTGTGCCTCCTTACCAAGAGTAGTCTGGCACACCACCTTGCACTGTTGAAAATGCAGCAACCCCCCCCTTCCCCAATGTTTTGTTACTTGCACAATGCAAGTCAAATTTATTGTTGCTTAGTTATTTACTCAAGTCTTCAAAGCCTAAACTAGGTTTATACATAAGTTTTCTCAGGGCCCCTTACTTGAAATGAAGTTTTTGTATCTTTAGAGTTGGTTTACTTGGAATACATTTTTAAGAATTTTTTTGTGTTTTTGACCAGCTAAATCCCTAAATAAGTTTGTTTACATTATACCCTCTGGATTTGTGGATTGTCTGCAGTTTTTGGTTCAGAATATTGCTGCAATACATAGCTCTTGCAGCACTCTGACTCCCCTCCCAGAGGTCTATTACGAATGTAATCTCTGATGATCTGAGTCGGGTGAGCCCAAAGGTGGTGATGTGGATACATGAAGCTGCACCATAGGGAATGACAGTAGATGTATCAATGTGCATGGATATGTTGATGGGTGTTTGCCATGGAGCTCTTGGATTATTAAAGGGCACTGCTATTTACTGCGCAGTCTATGACGTGATATGCTATGTGACACCGAGCGCTTGCATTTGCTACTGTGAGCGTCTCAAATAAGCACACAAGATAGACACCGGATAGAGCAGATGCCCCCAAAATGTGTATTTTGAAAAATAAATTTTGTGAAATATGTAAATCCTTTTCTACCCAACATTTTATTTTAAATTGAATTGTACTCTTCTCTCTCCCGTTGGTGGGATTTGTTAACAGATTTTATCCTTGAATTGGTAGCAATGATACATTTGTCCTTCCCACTATTTATGCTAACCACTCACTCTTAAAAAAACAAAAAAAACCAAACAAGACTAGGTCAAAGCGTAGTATATGGCTGGACCGTGTATGGTCAATGTGCGAAATTCTGGCCAAAAAGTTTGTGGCTAGAGGGCTTTTAACTTGAAACGGATATGGGAAAACTCCAACACTCGGCCAACCAATGGTATAACTTCATCACTTAGTCAGTGAGTGAGTCAGTCAGTCAGTGAGTGACAGTGTCGAACAGACATTCGCGTTTATAGGGCTGGCCCCGCTGTTGTGGTCCAGCCAAAAACGACTCGGCGAGGACACTGACTTTGAAGGCAAAGCTAACATAAGATTTTCCAAACCTGGCTTGCCAAGTCTTTGCTGTTTTAAGCAAATATCCATCCATGCCATTATGAAACATTAAACGGCTAACTTATGCTTATGTGGAATATTTAAATGAAAGCACCACTTGAAAGCCATTTTTAAGAAGAGCTTCAGCTTCTCTGCCATAAGAGGCTAGGCTATGAACTGAAGGTACTAATTTAGCATGTGCTACAAGGCAGCCTGTTGTACAGATTCATATGAAATGTTCATAATACTCAATTCCAGGGTGATGCTTGGAACATGTATTACTTAGTGAAGGAATGGCCCTGAAGCCTGCTATTGGTTACAATACCTGGGAAACTGAAGTGTTGAATTTAATATAATTTTTAAATGAACTGTGAGCATCCTTTTCATCCTTAAACATGTTTGAAACTTTAGAAGATTGTTTTTTCCTCCTGCAGTTCAAAGCCCTATGTCGAAACCTATTCTGATGTGTGATCGGGTACTGGGATCTTCTATACTTGATAACTCGACACTGAAACAAGTACTTTATATGTAAACAAAAAAAAGTTCCTCCTTACTCGTGCCTTTTGCACAAAAGAAGAATTTCAGGATGAAATTGCTATTCTTTTCAACCCTCTAAATCACAAACGGATGTAGAACAAGTCTTTTAAGTACTGTATCAAACAATGCAATAACTGGAGTGTGGCCTGTTCTCCCGCATTCACATGTTGACTTAATCTTACTCTCAATGCCATAGTGTGTGGATATCTTCCTTGTCTCCATATTGTCATGGGTTAGTTGCTTCAAACGTGTCTTCCGTTTCAACTCGCCGTCCAGCAGTACCAAAGCTGGACATCCCGTTTGTGTTCTAAACGGGTCTTTGTTTCAGGCGTGTTCAACTTTTGTAATATGTTCAGAACGTTTTGAGAATATGGATAGAGTTTATGCAATTTTCTGATGGGGGCAAGGTATGTCCTCCCGTTGAAATCGGCCCATTTGAGTTTTCATGTCACTGTAGACCTAAGCAGGAGTATAAGTTTTTATCTGTAGTGCGCATGGTGAGAGGTTTTCCACAACAGTCTAGGTGCGGTGGGGGGAGGGAGGAGGGACTTGTTTCATAATAAAACGTAACACAGAATTGAACATGCGTTATAGGCGCTCCTGATGGTGACAGATGTTTGATGCCCTTGTTCATCTTGCTGATATACAGAGATCCTTGTTCATCAAGCAGTTTTTTTGGGCTTACCTCAAGGCCTGAGATAATTACACTGATGTACATTTACTTACTGTATTTAGGATACGTTTGAATTATCAGTGACAATTGTACAGGTTGGGAAGTGTGTCTTGTAATAAAGTTATCCTGCATTGTATTTTCACCAATTGTCTCAGCTAGGTTTTATTGTTATTACAAACTTTATGAGCTCCCCCTTGAGTTTAATAAATGGGTTCTGGGTTGAGAATTGTAGCCAAACCTTCTAGTCTCATGAATCTGAATCTTTGTAAGTGAGCAACTAATATCAGGGTCTAAGGTTCTGTTGGGGTGTGGATCCCTGGAAGATGAGGAAATGCACTGGAGCAGGCTTAAGGATTGAAGGTTAGCCACTTTTGTTCAGGTCAGGGTCAAACCGTTTACAAAACTGTTTACTGATTTTTTTTTTTTTTTCCCCATGGTTGTGTTTCACCAATAGAAGGCAACACTGTTCAAGTTGGTGTGTAAATTGAAATAAACAGTCAGTTTATCTCTTCACTGAACAGCTTTAGGCCTAGTAATCTAGCAAATCCAATCAAATCCAATGGATTTTCTTACAGATTACAATTCTAAGAAAGTAATGAGGAGATCTGCTCCTGGGTTTGATGCCTGAGAGGCCACATCTGTTGGGAGTATCCTTGAGCAAGATGCTTGTTCCCTACAAGCTCCAGAGATACACTAGCTGGTTGACTCTGCACCACTAGAGGGCAGAGGTACTTTCCTCCTTGGGGAGGATTAACAAAGTACATCAAAACTGTCTTTTTCTGTAGTAACCCACCAGTTCCTGCTCACCACAGCGGTCGCATCCAAAATAATCTGTACCACAATAGGGAGACTAGAGGGAAGCACTGCACTGAAAAAACGCTATTCCACACTTGAAATAAATGTGTGCAGACAGCACACTTGTCTAGACCCACCAGGTTTTCAACAGGGGTCTGTGGGCAGATCTCAAAGTAATGACCATTTAAAAATGCATTAACAGGAGACTTACAAAATGTTTTTAAGTGACTCATATTTTTATATTACTTAGAAATTGATAGCCTATATATGCACATTTACACATCTGCTTGCAATGATCAGTCTTGGTATGACATTACCGATCTATAACAAAACAAACAACTTGCTAGATGATTGCTGATGGCTAGCTCTATCAGGTCAATTCTAAATTAGCAAGTTGTTAAAGGTGAAGTGGATCTTTTTCCATATCGTGGATGTCCCTGTGTTGGGTGTGAGCCTGCATGGGGGTCCCTGTGTTGGGTGTGAGCCTGATGGGGGGGGGGTCCCTGTGTTGGGTGTGAGCCTGCATGGGGGTCCCTGTGTTGGGTGTGAGCCTGATGGGGGGGGTCCCTGTGTTGGGTGTGAGCCTGGATGGGAGGTCCCTGTGTTGTGTGTGAGCCTGGATGGGAGGTCCCTGTGTTGGGTGTGAGCCTGATGGGAGGTCCCTGGCTGAGCGTGATCTAGACTTTGGTTGAGGAGAATCACAGCTTGGGCTTTCATTATGGCAGCCTTGATTTGCACTATTCTGCTTGAATGGGAGAAAATCACACTAATCTATATGCCAAGATATCAAGGTGCTTACCATCAATGTTGCGTTTTGGTCCCTTGTGTCAAAATATTTGGCAATTCCTGGGTTGCAACTTTACATTGTTGCTGCAGTGCTATTTAGACAACCTGGGTGTAATATACATCTAGCCACTAAGAGGCAGTGTGAGCCCACAGAATCACTGACCTACAGCGTACAGTAATGATTGTGTTTTGAAACTATGTAAGATACAATGTCACCCCTCCTTTTCTAGCAATTGTTGACTTTCATGAATGGACATCAAGCTTAACTAATTCTGAAAGGACCAATCTTTAATCTAGGTACAGCACCTAAACAAATGTTAACACCTATGGTAGCCACACCGAACCATGGAGCAAAAGAACACACTTGATGAGAGAGCTATACGTTATGCTATAGATACATTTATCTTCAAAGGTGTAAATGGTTGTATGTTTTCAGTATACATAAATAGAGTAAACTATGGCATGACTTTGGGTGCGCTAAATTGCAAAAAGCCTAGTAAGCATACAAAGACATTTAAGTGCAACTTACCGTAGATCTATTTTAGGCTATCCAGCTTTATCATGGAGAAAATATTCTGGCTGGGGATTTGCTTTGATACCAGCTGGTTTGGTTTAAGGTGCCATGCACTCAGTTAGTGCAATGCCCCTGGTTTAGCCTAGGTGCAGTTAAAAGGTAATAAGAAACTGGTTTCTGAGTTAAAGCCCTCATTATTGGCAATCTTGGTTATTGTAACGGTAATTCTTGGTTTTGGTAACGAGCAGGATGGGTTAGTGAAATGCTCCCTCAGCTCCATCTGGCCTTAACCATTGAAGTATTCTTGAGCAAGATACTTAACACTTACCTGCTAAAGGGTCATAATTAGCCCATGGATATTTTTCTAAGTGAAATCTGATGATTACATGTACTCTCCAATTAGCAGTTAAGCACCCAGGTTAGGTAAAACCAGCATCTCTTACTTGATAACATTTTCTAGAGACTACATTTATCTTGAACAGAAGAGAACAGCATTGCTCTTGTTTGTGTCCTGAGGGTTTCTCTCTGAAGGACAGTGCCATACTTGTGACAAGTGGTGTGAAAGACATTTGTTGCTTAGCTACAGTAAACCACAGGCATCACATAAACCTTCCCTAAATTAACCTCTATAAACATTCGACATATAGACACAAAACCAACTCTACCCAAAGCTGATAAATAATCCGTAACTAATAAAAAATCTCATTGACTGATTACTTTTCATAGACGGGTAACCAGTCAACAACCCAAACTGCATTTTTGATTTTGTCTTCCCTTGAGCCAAGATTTTTGGGTCTCAGCTGCGGTGCTGATGACATACTGTACAATTGTAAGTACATCTTTTTCCATGGAGCTTTTCTCTAAACCTCAAGTGTCAGGTGATGGCGTGCCTTTGCATTCCTTGTTTGCACACACACTCTGACACATCTCTGTGTATAGGATACGTCCGTCCCCCTCTCTGCGCTCGTCTTTGTCTGAGCCACAGCATCCCAAAGGACACAGTGCGACGCAATGATGTAATCCACCAGGGAACCTGCAGTATCTGAACCCTTCCCTAGATGGCAGTGTTGAATTTCAAAATCCCACTCGGGGCCCGTTTAACCCAGTTCCCCACAAACATTGGCACACACGCTAAGTTCATGGAAAGTCACTGGATCACAGCTATTGTGGATTCAAGTTTGTTGTTGCTGTTGTCTCTTGTGACCCTCTGTTCCAAGAAAGACCGATTTGCACATGAAAAACACAAAGTGAATATTGAATCGTCTTATATTGAATTACACCTGACGTCAGCCCCTTCCCATCTTAAGAGGGGCTTAGTTAAGGATCAATCAATATACCTGTCAATCAACAAATCAATCAGTCGATGGCATTTCATTTTTGGAGTGCTTTGCCTTGTCACCTACAACCTAATGACATAGCAGGCCTCAACCAGAGATTAACCTGGGGCTGCAAATACGTAGGTGGCTCGAGAGATAACAGTAAGTCACCCCTAATACTCAGTCCCCCGAGGATCCTGGGAGTGATTTAGAGCAAGCGATACCTACTGTCACTATGGGTTGATGGGTTTTTACCCAGTAGAATTTCATTCAACACTGTAATCTCAGCAGCCAGAATGTTGTTTTGACTGCTGTTCTGTGCTGAGGCAGGGAGAGAGAGAGAGAGAGAGAGAGAAAGAGAGAGAGGGTTAAAGAGGAGCATGAAAGCAGGAGAAAGAGAGTACTATTTGCCTCTCATTGGCTGCCGAGAGTGCGCCGTCTTTTTGCGTAGCGTACTCTCAACCAATCCGTTGCCTCTAACATTTTGGGTTTATGAATGAAATGGTAGTGAGAGCGGGACAGGAATAGTTTGATTCATCAAGCGTAGCACAGTGTGCAGTGTATACCGAAGAGATGGATGATGGTCACAATACACAGAATGGTGTGATGCAGAGGTGACCATGACAGTATGTGTAGTGTGTATACACAAATAAAAACCAGACCTCTAGTGTCTAGTATCTGATGTAGAAGCAGCAACACTAACAATACCATTGACAAAACCTGATGGTGTGCTCAGTACTGACAGCCAGAGGTGAAAAGAGTACTGACTTTCTTTTTTAAACTCAAGCAGGAGTGTTGTTCCTTCATTTGAATTTTACTCAAGTAAAAAAGCCCGTAACTTCTTCTCTACTTGAGAGTTCACTTGTCTAGCAAATTACTACATACGAAAAACAATATCTTCTAACGTCTTTCTCAGTTCAATTTTCTTCAAACATCTTCCTCTTAAAACATGACACATTACTGTTGATTTTCTCCTTACAGATAATTTGACGCATGATATCAGCCTGTGATTTATATTTATTCCTTTTTATCAAGTCAACAAAACTAGTACCAGTTATGGGATGTAAAGTCCACACTGATTAGATTCCTGTGAATGTCAGATCTCGTGGTACTCACAACTTAATAGACGGCTCAATGTCTACAGATAAAACCTGCCCAAGTAAAGCTATGAGTGAACACTCAAGTAGAGAAAAAGTTACAGGCTTTTTTAAAGATGCACATAAAAGTAGTTAGTCTGAAGGTCTACTCGCATCTCAAGAACAGTAGGTAAGGTAGCTGCAGCTAGTTACTTTCCACCTCTGTAAATGTGTGACGAAGGGGATAGATCAATAACCCACTCCTGACTGCAGGAATCCATACTGTAGGTCGGTGTATGGATCGAACACTAGAGAAAGTGATTTTCTTCTGTCACATCGTCTTTAGGGGCCTGTCTGTTCAAAGGTTTGACCTCTTCACAGGGGCTCTGGCTTTAGATATATCTTCTGTCAAGTGTTAATAGACTTTGGCCTGATTGCCAGTTTTGTGTGTAGGCTCTATAGACTTAGATTTTTTTTTTAACTAATATACATGGCACCCTTTACAGGAGCTGTGGGAGTTGGCTGAATATCACTTGCGCACAGCTGTGTCCTGGCTTTGGTAACGAGGAGTGGTTGGAATGTAATGTCTATTTCCCTCTTGTTCTCTGGTTTGAGGCTCGTACTTTTCCTCTCTGAACGGACTGTGTGTTATGGGTGTATAATGCTTCAGTTGTTGTGATGACAGCCCCTGTGACCTGTTGTGAACCGTCTCCCCTTCGAACGGGTATTCACTTTCTTTAGTTCCACTTGGAAACATCAAATATTTGCATAGACAAAACTAGAAGTAAGTCCAACCCATAGGCCCATACCCTTTAGCCAATAGACAAAGACAGCCAGTTGTCATTTGCATGTGATTTGCATAGGCTCCCCCCCGTGACTGTTTGGAATGTCAGGAGGCCAAATTAACCAGTGTTCCGTTTTAGTTAGATTTGCATCTCATTTGCATGGGACTTGCTTAACGAGGGTTACTTAGCCGAATGACCCCGTAAGAACTCCTTACCTCGGCACAGAGGAGGCAGATAGCGAGATTGGCTAATTTCATTAAGGAAACATCCGTTTGACTGAGAGTGTGCCTTTGGACATAATCATTAAAAGGGATGAGGATATGCAAGCTGTTCCTAATCAGGGTGTTTCGCATGCATATGGACATTGTGTCATATTTACTGTAAGGATGAAAGATTAGGCGTGGAGGGGATAGCGGGCAGCATCAATCTCACTCAGGATCTTAGAGCGGGCACATTAATCATCCCATCTATGGAAAATCGTCCTCATCAGACTAAGGGGCCGGAGTCGGCACACATGATGATGATGGCTGGATGCAGGAACGGACAGAAGGATAGTTAGTGGCTGACTGAGCAAAAGAATATGAGCCAATACTTCTTCATTGATCCTGGGACTTGGATCAGGTGTTAAGTAGTGTTTTAATGTGTTTTTGTGGCGATGAGTAGCCGTACAAAGTCCCGGCACCACTAGCGTCAGATGCGGTCGATCCGCGCAGCCTTTACCAGGGTAGCTCCCATCGCCCCATTCCCACTCCCGTTCTCTTGCCTTCTGACTTCCTCTCCCATCCTTCCTCTGATGCTTTCATGTATAGGGGGGCACAGCGGCTTTATGGGGCAGATGGATTCCCTCAGATATGATGTGGAGGATTTCAATAAGGAGAATCAATTCTGCCTGTGTTTGTGTAACCCTCCCACACTGCACGCGAGCACACAGACATCAAGCGGGGCAATATATCATCCGCAGAAATTTCATCACGTTATTTGTTTGTCTTAGAAGTGAAAAGGCAAGGAATTGAAGTCAGTATTCAGGCCCATATTCCATAAGGAGGTGTTGGATCATTCACCAATACAGAGAGGTTTTCTTTTGTTTTGTTTTTGTTTCTGTAAACATTGCCTCCACGTCTACCTTTATGTTCTTCATGAAAAAAGTGTACATCTAGAAAAATTAGATTAAATCTTTTTTTTTGTTGTATTTGCTGGAAGAGTTGTATGCTCTCACAATAATGTACAGTCTTTGGGCACCATTCCAACAGCATTTTCTGCATTCTCTCTCCCGTTGAGTGGTTTTATTAGGAAAATGTGACTTGTTTTCTGTATGTGCACTAATCCCATCTATACAGGGAATGAAAATGCCCTTGTTGGCTAAATCTGCAATTATTCCTTCTGTAAGCGGACTAGCTGGCACTCACACTCTCATTACTAGTGTTTAAGTGTTTAGCGTTGTGTGCGGTGCTTAGCCATGGACATGCATTCTCACACACACACACACACACACACACACACACACACACACACACACACACACACACACACACAGAGTAGATAAGT
>OMKK01013878.1:1904-21904 GCA_900302305.1 Polymixia japonica | reverse complement strand
GGATTATAAATTGCCAATAGGGTACTTTTAGGATTGTGCACGTCTTTTACCTATGCCAAAAAACTTTGCTTTGGTACGATTATAACCTGATTGACTTGTTTTATGAGCATATGCCTTTCTTGACTTTGTAGGGAGCTATGCAGTTCAGTAGTTGTTTGGTTTGTTTGTTTGTTTGTTTTGTTTGTTTTTGTAGTCCAGGACAACACCTTTCAGAATCTGATGAATCTGTTGAACCACTTAAGCAGCCCACCATTTTATTTATTTTAGTCTATTGTTTTTCCCCTGTAATGGTGTATTTATACACTACAGTTCTTCTGCATGTCAGCGTTATAGGGGCTGAGGGTAGGGAGGCTTTAAAGTTTCTGATGCAACCCCTTATTACCATAAAATGATTATGTTATGAAAATAAACTTTTTGGGAAATGTGTTGTAAAATGTGAGTACGTACAAACATGTAAAATCTGAGTACGTACAAACATATATAAAAAATATATATATAGAGAAAAAAGTCTGAATGCTGTTGGTAGCAACAGATCCCCAAGGCGGTTCATGAAACCATCCCGAATTGTGCTAAATAGAGAAAAAGTTAAACCAAAATGAAATATAGTTTTGAATTCAACTATCTATGAAACCTATAAATCTTCAGCAAAAGACTGATATAGACTACTCACTTTGCTCAGTTACACTTGTACACTTCCTGTTGTTCTTTTTTTCATTATATTCCAATATATTTTCCAGTTAATTGATACCCTGCTCTCAGTGAAAACCAAATTCCAATTCACTTTGCCCTCTCCCATTGACAGTGACTTGTGGCAGGATTCAATGCAAAATCTTTACTCACACATCACATCACAATCCAAAATAAAAGTCAGAATTGATTTTGGGTTGAGTGTTCCTTCAACAATGAAGTTCATTATCATGATTTGATTGTCATATCACACGAAAAGAAGGCAATGTGAAACATTTTTCTTTGAATTTTCCATTGTGTTGAGAAAATGTTTGGCTGTATATAAGGCATCACGCTAAAGACTCCCTGTTTTTTCAGCTATGGGGCAAGAGAAGACTAACAATAGGTTGTGCACCTAACTCTGGTGGGTCCACATTATGAGAGCAGTAATGTTTTAATGAGCCTGAGTCCCAAGACAAGAAATTTCTCATTTCCCATGTTAGCAAAACAATAACTTCCTCTCATGAGCATGAACATCCACTGGTAAGGTCAATGCTGAGACTACTTAGGATAAACAGTTTGGCAACTTTTAGTGCTAGTATGTCTAAAACAGAAAAATAATCAAGTCAATGTTTTTGGTTGGGAGCAGAAGGACTTTAGAGTTTTATATATGTTAACTTTATTAACCTCACTTACTTAATATTAGAATATTGAGAATGCAAAACAAGACATAGTGTCTAACAATGGCGTGGCCTTCCTGTCCAATCTTGAACCTACCTATCAACAGCAAGTTACTAGGTGTAGGCCTACAGTTCGTGAATGAATTGTTAGCAGTTCATGAGCGAATTGTTAGCTTCGGTGCCGTCCGTGGTAGATGTCTGTTCTCTGCTGCAGTGAGTTATAAATTGCAATGCGGTGTGCGGTGCACAAACGACTCGTAGGTTCACTGTCATTCGAGGTGTGTTTGTTCTCCGCTGCAGCAAGTTCACACCAATGCTAAATTTCGCTTTTAAGTTTCGGTTTCATTACGTCATGCATGCAGCGTCGTGAGCTGTGATTGGTCCGCCTTTGTGGGGACAGACATACAGATAAACCCTGACACAGACGGCTCAGCCTTCGGTCACGACGTAAGGGATAGCAGTTGCATTTATCAGTTCTCTAGAGATGCTTGCACTTCATTGGTTCTGGAATGTTTGTTTTTTCGTATTTCTTGCTGAACTAAAATGATCTTGATATCACTCTTATCATTCAAGACCTTTGTTAACAGTATATCAAGAGTGTAACCAAAACCAGTGTCATAGTACCTGGGACTAGTCATGAGATTTAAAGAGGGTCTTTACCCTTTACTGAAGTTACCTGAAGTTGATGGTGGCAGATTGATATACCCCATCCAGATATCTGCACTTTTATACAGTCAACAAAGCAGTGGCTATAGTTACATGCAGAATCTATCATTATAAATTACTTAGTTCTGTGTGAAGATTCCAAATAAACTGTTCGGCCTACATGAACGCCAAATGAAGTGATTTGATAAGGTATGTGTTAATTTTTTTGACATGCATATTTGAATAACCCAGTGTTCTAGCATAACAAAATAAACGCGGTATGTGCTGTGCATAATATTTTTTCATTATTATTTTTCTTTCAAAGTAAGCGGCAGTCTCAGCAGAATATACTTATGACCATTAAGTAGGCGAGTGTAAGAGGAGCTTTATCACAATGGAAACTTTATAATTATAAACTTGATAACCATAGCCCACACCAAGGCCAAAGTCAGTGGATGAAAGTCAGTACTACAGACTGGTCACATACAGTTGTGTACTCACTTTTTAGTGTGTGGACATGTTAAGTCAAAGTTAACTGTTTTAAATAAATTGGGTGAGCTGCTCAGTCACAGGTGTCACAAATTGAATGATACACAACAAATAATGTATTTAGAGACACATTTCTCTGCTTTGCATTTAGGGTTTGTGGCACTGGGATTAGTAGGGACCATGAATGTTTTTCACAAATGCTTTTTGAGCTTGACAACCCTCATGGATGTTCTAGCAATCTTGTCTTGCCTTTGATTAGAACTTAGAACTTTATTTATCCCCTTGAGGATATCTCATCTCTCACTTTGGAATTGCAGAGGTAGCTGGAGACCACATCAAAAGAGAACTTAAAAACAAGCTAGCTAGATCTGTCATGTCAAACAACTGATTTTGATCCATACATAAGGTTCTTTATGGAATTCACTAAATCGGATCAAGTGTCATAAAAGGCAACAAACGTTCCAGCTGGCAGTTTACAATGCAGCATTCTAGTTTCCAGACGGAAAAGCTTGAAGACAGTGTAATCACAAAAAACACTCTGCAGTGCTCTAAGGATTTTCATTGATCTGGGCTCTCAGTTTTGGACTCCCACATAAGACGATGTCACGTCCTGCTTTTTCATGTTTGCCCTTTCCTGTTTAGAGTGGCCATAGCAAATATTTATTAGGATTATTATCTATAGACAATGTTTCTACTTAGCATTTTGGATTATCAAGCATCTTGGATTTAGGGAATTTAGGGTGCATGGGGGCTCCTGGTAGTTACATTAATGAATTGTTCAAAAAAATTAAAAAACAGAGGGATTAAACTGAGCCAGCACCAAACCGCCTGTCACCATGCTAAAAATGATATAAGCTTTATAAGCTAAACAACATATAAACTCAGGTTTTTCTATATATCTGACACTTTATATATCCTAGACTAGGTGGAATTTGTTTGAATATTTTTAAATGTATGTTTTTTCAACAATATAGCCTGCCAGCTGCTTGAAAAAACAAGTTGTAAGATTATGGGCAAAACCCATCATTGACATTCCCAAGGCAGACCATGGTTAGAAAAGTTAATAAAAAATAAATATGACAATTTAGTCATTATTTTCTCACAAGTTGACACACATAAAACTATTTCTATATTAATGTAATTATGAGAATAACATGATTAATATAAGGGTCATTTAAACACCTTAGTCTAATTATGTTACTTTGGTTAAGGTCTATTATGACTGTGATACTAGTCACATTAAGGGAGCGATGTTTGGATATGTAAACACCATCCTTTGTGTCAGCTTTTTCACTAATGTTTTTTCTTTACCTGTACACATTGAGCTGTTAATTTTCACAGGTCTGCTTTTGTGGCTGGCAGAAAGTATCAAATGTTGTTGTCCTTAAAACGCACCATGGACAGATGAGGTGCTTAATAGGACGAGTGTGGGGACAGTGGTCAATGGTTCTTGAGAAGTCAGTCTAGTCAGTTGGGTGAATTTCAGCATCTGGTAGCAAAGTGTATAAAACATCTGTACCTCTGCAATTTAAGAGGAAGAAATGAACATTTAAACACAGGGTCTGGAGGACATGAGGATACTCAAGATTGGTAGGAAAAGATTGGTGGGTAGAAAAGAGTTATATGGCCCAGAGCTATTAAAAACAGTGAATAAGAATCTGCTAATGCTGCTGATTTGGAATTAGCTCTTGACAGGCTAAATGGAACAGTTGAGAAGAAAGACAAGATTATATATATATATTAGATATATACTACACAATAAGAAGAGCTGAATTTGTAGTTTCAAAACCAAACAAGCCTTGGCAACAGCAAGACATAAGGTAGTTCAGGAGAGAAAGCAGCTCAAAAGTCACGGAGGAAGGATCCAGAATGTGCGAAAGACATCAACCACTTTCAGTAAACTCGTAGAATTGTTTGGTATTAGGGGAGCAGAGTATTTGAGGAAACCAGAAAAGAAAAAGTGGAATTCATTTAGAGAATGACACAACTTCAAGCCAGTTACATCCTGTTTTGCTGTATAGGGGATTGTTAGTTCTTCTCTTGGTCATCAGAGAGGGTAGTCTCTAATTATACATTTCATTTTTTAACCTCTTTACAAGCACACAGTTGACCTGGGGATGAAGCCCCATCTGTATAGGTTGGCACTGGTCCTGAATTTAGAGATGGGATTGTCCATTGATTTCTTGGGAGTTTGGGATTTGTTTGTTGTAGTCTGGCACCCAGAGTTTGTTGAGGACGTCCATTGACTTCCATTCTTCTTCCTGGCAGGGAATCTTGGACATGGTTGGTCAGTGGACCAAAGATGTTTAGGGAACAGGACAGGGTATATCAAAATTAGTGTTAAGCAAATGATCCCAGATAGGATGCACAGTATATAGTTGCATGGAGATTTGAAGTATGGTGACTGCTGCACCCCATCTATAGTTGGAGAGTTTACAGTTAAATGGATTTTTTCTGGACCACCTAAACCTTTTAAGAGGTCCTTTGATAGGTACTTCCCATGTATAGATAGAAGCCCTTATTTAGTCAAGTAGTCTCATTGAGATCGAGATCTCCTTTCAAGAGAGACCTGAGAACAACAGAAACACATACAAATGACAGACAAGTACAATTCAGACATACTTACAGTCAACATACAAGCAGCATACAAGGACAGATTATAAGAAACTGCTGGCAATCTTCAGTGGAAATCATTGAGCCTTTGCATTGGGGAAATACACTGGAGATCATTTTTGCCACGTCTGGTTTTAGGTGTCATATTTTGAGAGGCCTTCACTAAGTGATGACTGAATGATCTTGCATTGGGATTGCCAGGCAGACGTCATCAGCATAGATTAATTAATCTTATCAGTATAATATTAAAAGGATCAAAAGGATACTGATCTTATATATAAATATTAAATTAATAAATAAGGTCCAAGGATCTTTTTCAGCATGATCAAAGATGTTGGCACGACAGTCTGGTAGGTGATAGTTAGATGAGGAAGCTGGTAGTCGACATAACCAGCAATACCTACCATGTCTGAGCACACAAAGCAAAGACCTACAGAAACTCAAACTTCATCAACTGAAAATCCAAGGAAAAAAAAACAGATGAATCGCTCAGAGGAAGGCAAGTGTGTTAAAACGTGAAGTGACCTGTCTTCTGATGTCATAGTACTTGCGAAACTGATTGCGAGGTGAAATGCAGAACAAAAACACCACAGCATGACTGCTTATTACTAAAGTGCAGAAAACAAGGAACTTGTGTATTGCAACTTTAGGATGTATGTAAATGTAAAAGAGTTTAGATATAGGCCGGGGATTGTAAACATGGTTTACAAAAGAGGGAATATCAACAAACTGGCTGACCTGAAGTGGCAGACACTGGTTGCAAAGATCATATTTCACTGAACCTTTGCATAGCACAGTCTTTTGGCAGCTTTAAAGGTGCTATCTGTAAGATATGAAGACATTATTGACCTCTAGCGTTAGTAAGGTTAAAGACACTAACAAACCAAAACAAGCACGGCTTGTGTAGGCTGAAGGGATCTGTTTGACAGGCCATCAATGCAAAACAAAAGCTAGAAAGTATAGGGAAACAGCACTACTGAGGCCCACTCAAAACAAAGAGAAAGGGAAAGCTTTCAGACATCACCATTATGCTATATATACAACAGAATGTGGCAATTACACTTTTTTAATTGATTTTAACATATTACAGATAACACATTTAAAGATAACTTGGCCAATCAAGAACAGTCTCAGGATTATCATTCCAGGCATGTTCAGCTACTTAAAAACACTAAAATAGCCTCTCTAGGCCTAAAACTTAGTCTACTTTGCTGCACTCACAGGAAATAAGAAATGACGCAACAAGTGCTGCTATACTGTTTGGAGGGTACTGTTTGGAGGTAGGTAGGTGAACATGGCCAAATGTAATCCTAAAATACACAAGATTCTCTCAAGATGACAGTATCCTTTTTTGGGTTTGAGTTGCAAATGACCATAGATTTATCCATGTCATAATAATAACAATAATAATAATAACATTTTTTTAATGTAGTCTACAATAATATGGGTGAATATAGCAGTCCTAGGACCCATTTGGTGACCCACAATAGCCAGGCTTGTTATTTTGGGTCCAGACCTAAAAGCTTCAATACCCCCAGTAGCCTAATGATGTCCAACATTGGCAACTCTACGACTTCCACTTGACACTCCCCCCTATCTCGGCCCCAACGCGTCCGCCGTCAAAAGACGAGAGGAGTTCCGCGGTGAAGACAAATAAGTTAGCTGCTCAGGTAAATAACCTCTATTAATGCAAAATCTAGGCAAAAACCGCTATTCGTAATTCGGCATGCATGTTGTAAGCTTGCTTGTTCGTGCAATCGCGGAACAAACATGGTCGAGCTAAACGGTAGCTAAGCGCGGTAGCTAATGAAGAGCCTTTGATGTGACTAGCTAACAAGCTAGCTGACCGTCTTACGGCAGTGCCAACAGTTTATCGATGGGTAACGTTGAGGTTTAGCAGTGAGCTACAGTTAGCTAGTTATATAGCGTACCTTGATTTTGACGTTAACGTAAGTCTAGTCTCGTCTTGTAGGTCCTGCCTGTTATCGTTGAATGTGATGGAATATCTGTTGCCACCGCAAACTGTTTCGCCTCTAGCGATGTTCTTATTTATGCTATTTATCTTAGCAGATGTGAGTCGGTTCCGTCTGGTTAATTCTACATTTCCAGGCGTGAGAGTTAACGTTCGTCTAACTTCGACAGCTCATTCATCAAGACTGGTGCTGCGAGGTTGGGTCAACAAAAACTATTTGTAGCTTGTTGTAATGGCGATGGTTAAAAGGCTTGTGTAGGTATGGGTGCCTATCTGCGGTGTTGCCACATTGTTCATGTCAGTCAGCAGACTGATGGCCAACACTTTTTGTCAACAGGTGGAGAGAGTATCTGTGGCAAATCAAGTGTTCAAGAAGTTGAGTAGCCTACATCGGAGGATCGTCAACATGGGGGCTGTTGTCTCTCGATGGAGGGTTTGTATCCATCTTGTTCGTTGCTTCTTACAATCAAATAGGGGGAGGCTGAAATAGAGTTGCATAGGAATCTCAGAATTAAAATGGCAAGTTTTGTTAAGACAAAACTAACACGGCCATTCTTTCATTCTTTGGCTCTCAAGCGTATCCCATTCCCTACCTTCTCCTGTTTCAGATTGGCATGCAGAAAGTACAGCTAACTGAACAAATACAGGCAGGCTAATGGTTAAAATAACTATAGCCAGAGGCTGTTATGTTACTCAATCAGTCTGCCAACAAGTTGAGTTGTACTTGACATGTACACAACTGCAAGATAAAAGGGGAAGCTTCTAAATTCAGTAGAGAACTCTCATATCACAAAGAGTGTACGTTTTTGTAGCAAATGTCAAATTTTAATTCTCCCTGCATTGAAATTATAAATGTTTTTATCTTGCAGACTAAAGCATCCACTGTGGAGGTTTTAGAAGGAATTGACAAGGTATGTTTTAACTAAAGCCTTTTTTGGATATGATGTAACCTAGGCTATTCAGATAGAATCCACAAAGTGTTTGAAATAATTCTGTAGGATGTGTTAAGCTCTAACAGTGTTTCCACTTAGACAGGCTTTAAAATGTTTCCTTTGCAGGCAGAGATCAGATACGAGATAATGAACTACTAAAAAAAGCCTACTAAAGAAATAAAAATCCATTTCTAAACTTATTTTCTAGGATTCCGTCTGCATAGTTTAGTGTGCACTGTGGGACTCATGCAAATTAAGCCAGGCCATTAAGAATAGATATCTTATAGAAAGGGCAGACAGGACACACCCAGCATTAACTAACACAATGCCTGTTCATGTAGTGTGCCCAAATGGAAAATTCAAGAGCCAGCACTACAGTACATGTGGTAAACTCTAGTTTTAGTTTCATACATTTGGGAAACAAGACAGGATAGGTCTGTGCATGCATTGCACACACCACCAATAAATTATTAGAAATTACACTCATTTGGTGCATATAGGTTTTGTTGTAAGTAAGTGTTAAAGGAATACACCAATTCTAACACTTTAGCATACGTCATGTTAAGTAAGTATAGGTGACTATCAGCTAGTTGGTGTTCCCAAAAAGTTGGTGTATTACTTTAAACCTGGGTTAAAATAGATTTATTTATTTGACAATAGTCTAGAGACTTACATTGCTCAACATAAAAAGGGACTATGCTATCAGGCAATTTCTTGATTCTTGAAAATGAAAATGTTTCCTCCACGATATGCTGTACAGACCAGGTATATTTAGTGTTCAGCAGTATGAACATTTCGCTCATATATACATAGATATACATATATGAGTTAATTAAAAGTCTAGGTGTGCGAGTACCAATTTATGACTGAAGATGCTCTCTAGTCAATTAAAAAAATATTGAAGTTACATGAAGGAAAAATGCATGCTTAAAACTTTTGCCATGCTTGAACCCTTTAATTCAGTTAGTATAGTGTTCTGCATAGGTTACTGGATACAATTGCTGGGATTTTTGCGACAGTGTTAACATAATGGAAATAACCGGCCACATACGGCCTTAGTTTCACTTAAAAAATTCTGCAAGCAGCTGATGATTACTTGTTAACTGATGATTGGGCTACAGTCCCAAATTAAAATTTTAATCCAAAACTCCATAGGCTGCAATGGAAAGTTTATTTGATGTTCAATGCGGCTATTCTCATTCTGCAGCACTGTAAGTGATATTATAACAGCAACCATGACCAGTGTCTTAGTTCCCCTGGTTTAATAAAGGTCTTAGGTAGAAATGGGGAGGTACCTAACCCCTTCCTAACTTCCGCAAGTTTGATACAATTAATGAATTCACCTAATCATATCAGTGTCAGGATTGACACTAGGTAGGAGTGGTGGGACCTGCACAGCGAATGCAAACACAAATCCAGCCTGATTAAAACTCCTCAGCCACAGTACTCTCTGAACACTCCAAGAGAGTGATACTCTGAGTCCCAATTAAAAATGCACCTAATTTTGCACTCAATTTGCACCAGCTGGATCTCCCGAACATGGTAGAGGAAGCTTTGTGTGAGCACGCATGTGGTGAGCATAACTACACCCAAATTTGGCACCCAAAATTTTTGTTTCTCTGTGCAAGTCAATGAACATCAGTTTTGCCCAACCTTCGGTACCATGACCAAATGGGTTGGGGTGCTCTAGGGATGAAAATGGTAGTGGTTCAACTATTTGAAATAATCTGTGTACTGTTGGCTGTGGTAAGGCTGGGTTTGTGATCAGTTTATGCAGTGCCCAGAGTGACAGACACACATGCTACTGTAGCACCACTTCGTCCACAGACTTAGACTGGGTCCCATTCTCTCTGCCAACTATTTTTGGGATGAGGATTATAAACACATTTTAGCGCTGGTGTTTCATTTCCCTCTTCATAAAAAGGAAAGATGAATGTGTAGTTTGTTTCTTGCAAACTGAGAATAGATTGCATTGAATGAGTTGGGTTATTTGCCAATGGGGGACTTTGCACATGACCAAGTATTTCTCCCTGGAATGCCCCCATTTGCTAAGGCCAAGTCCTGATAATTCTACTCTAATCAGCTGCAGGCTTGCATTTTAATTACCCATGCTGTTGATAAAGTTTGACTGTCAAAAGTAAATGGTTAAAGCCTTGTGTGTTTTGCTTTCAGAAATTTGGCAATCTGATAATCATTTAGGCGTTTGTAGTCTGATAAAGCTGGTTAACTTGGATTAGGTAAAGTGGACACTTGAGCTCTCCACAAGAGTTGCATTAATGTATAACCCTTTGTTTTTGTTTTTTTTAAAAAGAAAGGAAAGGAATTTAATGTTCCATCTGCCAGAAAAACATTAACCACTGTAAAAAGATAATTTATCTGTATTAATGTACTGATTTGTCATTCTTTCATTGTTTTCACAGGATATACAGACACTTGAAGAATATAGTGAAAAGTATCAAAGGCAGTTGAAGATATGGGTTGGCCGACTGCTTCTTTACTCATCTCTTCTCTTCCTGATCACATGTTTAGTTGTGTATTTCTGGTACCTGCCTGAACAGTTGATGGGACGGCTTATACTGTCTCTTACCTTTGTAGTATTTCCATTATTGTAAGTATACAAGATAATTGATCACATTTTACTCTGTAGTACCTAAAGAGTTTCAAACATTTATTATTGTTATTTATTTATTTTTTCTACTCTGTCCTTTAGAGTGTGGTTACTTCGAAAGATGCTTATTGCTCTATTTTCACGGAGAACTGAAAAAAACAGTAGGATTCTATTTGTCGTTGATACATACCATACCACTTTATAGTCATTTTTCTTGTTTTATTTGAAGTATTTAGATAATTTGTTTGTTTTTATTTCAGATGAAAAATTGGAGGAACTTAAAGCACAGAAGAGGAAAATAGTAAGTTTATGAAGTGGTTTTCTGATTCCTCACCATTTTGATATTTGTCATTATTTAAGGATAAGGTTTTTGGACCTGTGTTTTCTTACTTTAAGTTTATACTGCTTGCCACAGAACACTGACATACGTGACACCTGCAGTTTGAAAAGGCACATGGCTGGCGCTAGCCTCTTGCTGTTGGCAAAACAAACCTACTGTGTTGAGACAGGGATTCAAAAAGGATATTTATACATTCCACAGAAAAAAGGATTGATGAAAAAACTTAAAACATCTGAGAAAATGAAAGTAGAGGTGCAAGAGTGAATGAGAAAATATTGAACTCTATAAGTACACTTAAAGTAATTTATTTGAAGATACACTTTTTCTATTCATCTGAATCATAAAATGCAGCTGTACTGACAAAATGTAACTTTCTACATTAAGTAACTAATGGGGCTATATTATTTATAATGTTTTATGTCATAAAAGCCTATGGTGTCAGAGGGACAGAAAATCCCTTTATGTCTTAATTGATGTCACCATTGAAAGCAACAAGAAGATTTATTGTCGTTTGCTTTTAATTGTGATGGTGACTCAGTAAATCAAGTTTGTGCTGTTAACAGCACATTCCACAGTATTTATAAACTCTGCACGTCTTTTGTTGAATTGTCTCTCAAATGTCCCCAAAGTCAGTTCTGTCAGCTAGGATGTCTGCAATGGGAATTTTCAAACCACAAGTGTCATGCATTTCTGTGGCTAACAGCACAATCGGATAAGGAAGAGAATCATAATATAAATAATCATCTCTGAAGAGCCTAAATAGTACATTGTATTTTGTAAGTGTCATGGTCTCCAGCTGCAAGTCATGTACTAAGGTTCTCTGTTATTGCACTTATTGATCTTTAGCAGCATTTTGGAGTACAAGATAATTGCTACTGTTAATAAATAATGTAATATCAATACAGACAGCAGCTGATTGGTACAGTGACTTAACTCAGTACAACACTCTGCTAATGTCATTTTAATTAATAGCATTTAGTGCCAGAAAGAAATAAATCTGAGAAATTGCTTGTCATCCACTGTCAAGTCTAATAACTTTCAATAATTATGGCTGATGGATTTTCACACTCTCCATTATCGAAGTAGTGAATGTAATTATTCTTCATATTATGTGTAAACAATCAGAAACATTTGTTACTTAATTGAAATGAAGATGCACAATGAAGGTGAGGTAACTTACAGGTGTCCTTTCATAGACACTTCAACTTTTGTTGTCATAGTAGATGTAATCTCTATAAACAGATATCTTCATATGAATGCAGAATCTCTAGGCAACGGGACAAGATTTTGTTATCGGAAACATTCTGATATTAGTTGGTAGTCCGTTTGTAGTCTGAGTACCATTGACCAATCACGTTTGAGCGGGCTTTGGTTGCATGTAGGTAAACAGTCCATGTGGAGAGCAAAAGAGGCGGAACACATTGACCGAAATGCAATCTCGGAACCCATTCGCTATCGTCTGACGATTTAGCTTTTTATTAGCTTTTTAAAAAAAAATGTATTCTAGCTTAACCTAACATAACCCCTGAAATATTGGCCGTTGCCCCCAGAGGTAAATCGTCGTCAGACCGATAGCCGATCGGTTCTGAGATGTAGTAGATGTTTTTGGCACCCAAAAAGTAAAAAAACAAAAAGGACATACATTAATCTAGATAATTAGAAAATTGCTCTTTTGATTATTGATCTAACTGTTATTCTAGCATTTATGTCCTGTTTGAGTCTCTATATACACATTTAATTCTTTGTCATAATATTAATAAGTTATATATTAGAGGTCAATTATGTTATTGAAAAATACAACTATATTGTAGATAAATTAATTTAACAGGTAAATTCTTTTTTAATTCAATATTTCACCAAAGACCAAAAGTTTCTCAACTGTTGAAGTAACCCAAGTAGCAATATTTACATATTTTGTCTGTGGTAGGTGTATTTGTGCCCTTTTCAGATTCTTGTTAATGTTGTTTTCTACAGCTTGAAGAAGTAATGGAGACTGAAACATATAAAAATGCTAAGATGATTCTGGAGAGATTTGACCCCGATTCCAGGAAAAAAGTTGTAAGTTTTGTTTTCCAATAAAACTCATACTTAGTTGGTTAGTTTTTGTGTGTTTATCGTACTTATTTAAGGGAAGTTGGCCACCCGGTCATGTAATTGCGCTGTGGATACTGCTTATTTCAGTTATACTGCTGGCCAGTATGACTAATCCCATACCTGTACATATCACTGTACATAATACCACAAGTTTGTACATACACCTGATTTCTGTCATACTACTCGGTAGCACTCACTTATATTCTCACTTATACTTTTTACCTAACTTAATCACCTGTACATTGTACATTGTATATTTGCACTTACTATTACGTTTGCACTCTGGTTGGATGCCAAACTTCTTTTCGTTGTACTGTACTTGTGCTGTATAATGACAATAAATTTGAATCTAATCTAAAATAATATAATCTCGCAAAAATGCCCTAACATGTCCTTTTCTCCAAATTAAGGAGCTGGAATCCACTGCAATTGTATCCCAAATGGCTCTGAAACCAGGACAAGGTAACTATGATTTCCGAAGGCGTTATTTTAAAGACTCCGCTTTTCTCTGGCATTGCTCACCATTGGTAAACAAACCTTCAATGTTTCCCGTGTTAGAACTCCGCCAGCGTAATGTCATTTCGAAGACCCCCTCAGCAGTGGCGAATCCTGCCAGCAACGCTGCAGCCCGTCCCCCTCACGCTGCGGGGCCCACCTACCCCGGACGATCCCCCCACTCCGCTCCAGGTGGACCCCCAGAGAGGAACCTGTCGGCTGTAGCTGCTCAGCAGAGCTTGATGAGGAAGCCCATGACCCCTGGCACACCTGTTCCAGGAGTCGGTGAGTTACCTGCACACAGGGGGACCACATCATAATGTGGTCGATTAAGGTGTGATTTACTCTTCCCTGCCTCTATCCCCAGTTGCTCAAGGCTCTATGGTTAGTGTTGTCGGCAAGGGTGGTATACGGTAGAGTTGTAATGGGTAATTGTATGAATGTAGTTTTAAATCTTTTGCTAAAAGGTTTAAACCTTCCTCTTACCGGTGAACCAAGTCGAGAAGAAGAAGAAGATCACTATTGATGCGGTAATATATAACGTAAAACCTGTAATCGGTAATATGCAGCGAACGTGCTCTTTGTTCTTTTGATATTTGGTTGCGTTTTTAAAGATTTGAAAAGCCAGCCCTACCGCCCAGCACAGTGAGAAACTCTCCGAAGAACGATTGTTGTCTAAGCAAGGTTTCTGTGGAGTGTGCAGGTATTGAATATTCAATACAAATTATTTCTGGACTATGAACACCGCACGGAAGATGCAAATAAGTGGTAACGGAAAAGGAAAATGTGCTCTTAGAGGAAGCAGCATTCTGTAATTGCCATGTGGGATGCCAACTGTGAGGTATGCATGCAGAAAAAAATTGCGTTAACTGTGATTAATTAACCAGACCTGCGTTTGTTCTCTGAGCAGTGATGGTGGAATCGCGCTAAATGCCTCTTAATACCAGGTAAAATTACCTTTGGCATTGGGCACACCTCACAAACGCTTTACATGACTTGATTCTATCAGCTGCTTCCGTGTAAAATTGAAAGTGAAAAGCAATTTGATACAAAGAGTCACCACAGAGTTTCCATATGTTGGTAAATTAATAACCAGCAGGGTACTGAGACTCTGCCAAGTCTCACAGAAATGACCAGTCATCTTCCTATGATTGCTCTTGATGTTAGATTATATTAATTACCACTCACCAACACAGCAGGGAATCTGTGCGTGCTTTGCAAGTGAGATCCAGTTTCGAATCATTATGAAAAAGGGGCAGGTTTTTTGTAACATTTATCATGGCTTGTGCAGCTCACTGTGAAACTGTGCCTCACTGTTTTACCAAGCTCTCCTTATAGCCTGGCCCTGTTTGTGCCGATTTTGTATTCAGGACTGCAGACTGTGTGTAGCTAATGGGCATGGGTGTTGTGCTTTAACAGGAATGCACCCCCCAGGCCCGCCCCTGGCCAGACCTGTGTTCCCGAGGGAGAGAGGCGCTATGGACAGGGTCATCGAGTACCTTGTTGGAGATGGCCCTCAGAACAGGTAGGCAACCTCTGGTTTTAAAGTGGGCCACCTCTTATGCAACGATACACTGATATTTGAACAGTGTGTTGCCTTGAAAAATAATATTTTGTTTATCAATGTATTTTGCACTTATCAAATTCCTTGTCGGAACTTGCGGAAAAGTACAGCACGCTGATGCCCTTAGTGGAATTATTTAGAAGAATTTGATAATATCTGTTCCTAGATTCAGTCCCATATTTGCTGTGGAAATTTAATAATCTTGAATTTCAAGGTCTTGAATTTCAAGATTATTAGTGGATTATAAAATACTTGTACACTCCTTGGGCTGTGGGAAAATGTCATCCTATATATCAGCAAAATGATCTCTTGGTAATGTCGTTCCATGTATGCGTCTCAACCAAATTGTTTTTCCTCCCTCCTCAGATATGCGCTCATATGCCAGCAGTGTCTGTCTCATAACGGCATGGCATTAAAAGAGGAATTTGAATATGTTGGTAAGATTTAGAGAAACACAACGCTCTTTGTCAGTCTCCATCAAACACTGTGCCTTCATTTGCCCTCTAGCATTTGGCAGCATAGTATATCATATGGCTCTTAAATGCCTCTGCCACTACCGACCTCTGTAAGCAAAAACACAAGATTGAATATGCAAACTAGCGCCGCACATTGATCTGAAGTGTTTATGCATCTCGGGCATTTTTTTTTTTCTTTCATCGTTGGTTTACATTCATATATATTAATCTGTTTATATGAAAATGTATGGGAATGATTTAGGTGATGGGTAACTTGAATGTGTGCGTTTTATTATTTGTCTTGTTTCAGCCTTCCGATGTGCGTATTGTTATTTCCTCAACCCTGCGAGAAAGACCAGGCCACAGGCCCCCAGACTCCCTGAGATCACTGGTGAGCTGACCGTGTCACCTGCATCCCCATCATCATCATCCTCATCATCTGGTCCTGACGTGGATGATGCCCAGCCTATTCCAGGTATGCATCTAATCTTCCTACTCAGGTGGGGTTAGTCTACACTACGACACTTCTGGGATCTGTTGGTCGTGCCTGGAACCAGTGATCACCACAGTAGAAATGAAAGAACTTTGTTCTCTGTGAGTTTTATCTGGGCTGAAATGAAGCTTGATTTTGTGTGCACACAGTATCCACCTTAGCATTAATAGGATTGTATTTTAATAGATATTTCTGACTGGCTTTGTAGTACAGTTGAGTCATTGGGTATGCTTGTATCGAATGTTAAAAAAAAAAAAAAGTAAAATTTGAAATTGATTTCTGATCCTCAGGAAAGAAAGAGCCGGCCGACCTCCCCGCTGAAGCAGAGACCCAAGAGCCGGAGGCTCCAACTAAAGAAGGCAGCAGCGAATCGGACGAGAAAGACACCCCAGAGTCGCAGGATCTCCCTTCAGAGAAGTCCGATGGGGACCAGGATGTGTCCGCCATGGAAGTGGAGTAGAATGTCAACGCAACCAATCAAAGCATGCTGGAGCTTTATTCATTTCTGTAAGGAAACGTGATAATGGTTACTTTATAGTCCGCGCCATGAGTTTGAGTAGCACGTTAATAAGCCAATAGTTAGCCTTGTTTGTTTTCTGCTTACATGAAGTCTTTTCTTTTCAGAATTGCTTTTTATAGTTTTCTAGCAATGGTAAAGATGAATTTAATCCTGAAAATTGTAGCAATTAACAGCCAAATAACCTTTTTTTTTTTTTCAGTTTGTTTACATGTCCGGCCTATTTTCATAATAGAAAGCGACAAGAAATATGTGTCATTTTTCTTTTCAAATGCGTTTCCTTTCTGTGTGTAAATGACATTTTAGTATAGGAAATCTAGTCGTATATTATCACTGGTTTTTTTTTCCTCTAGTGTCTTGACTGAATGTATAGTATTATATCCATATATATGTATACAGAACTCCAAACATCCTTTCTCGTTGGAAATAAGATATTTATTATTATAGGACATTTTCTATAATGTTGTACCTTTCATGACAGTATTGAATAAGGTGGTTACTCTAGCACAATATGTTTACACAGCCATGGTACCATCATAAGAAGATTTGCAGATTTATATTTATTGCTGAAAAGTGGAAAAGAGATGTTCGTACTTTGCACCTGTCCTTAGTGCCTTTGTATTTAAAAGCCATGACGCACATGCAACATTTTGAGGAGGGAAGATTGTGATCAGCAATCTCTGTGGTCCTTACCTTTACACTCCCACATACAATTTTTTTTCAATCTCCACTACTGCGGAATATTGCCTATGTGTCATTGCCTTTTTATATTTATATATATATATTTACATAGTCAAGTCAATGAACTACAGTTTAAGTGACGGTATGTTTGCTGAATGTGCATATGCCAATTTTGTCAAAATTATAATAAATAAAATGTTGAAAACATCCACCGGCTTTCCCAGGGTCACAACAAATTCATCAAAAAGATTTGTGATTGCATAGATATATGCTGATAAATAGCTTAACTGATGCAGTTTTGAAATCATGTAATTGCTTAATTTGGGAGTGGCTGTTAGTATAATAGCTATTATTAGTTGATATAAGTATATTTCTGGTAATATGTTCAGCAGGCCATTCTATCTTGCGCAAGTATAGTTGAAACTAGAGTCCCAATATGAAGTGAGATATTACTATATTGTTATTGTGAACTGCTACCCCGGACCCTCTACCCAACTCCTCACCATCAAACATTTAGAAGAACATGTTAAAACAGTCCATTTTCATTAGTAGGCCAATTTTAGCTTGTGATCATTTTATTTAAGCTCATTGATCATTTCAGACAGCGTAAGATAATGGTGTTGACACGCAGCCCAACCGGTCTTGATTGCTTGACCCTCTTCATTTGCAACGAGAAAGTCATTGCAGCTACAAAGTTGCTCTCTGCCTTCGCGCGACCCTTTTCCCCCTGAAGATACACCGTAAACTGTTGGCGGGGTCAACATCCCACATCTTCTATGGGTTTTGATAATGTATGTTTACAGAGATGTGACCTCCTGGGCTTTGCAATGCATCAATGTGACACCAACAGTAACGCCTGATTCCACCGCATGCTGTTTGAGGTTGACCTCTGACAAGAGCCAAACAGGAAAAAAAAATGGGACATCAATAGGACAATGTTTGGACATTTTTTTTTTTTTTTTACACCATTGGGAGGTTGTTCGGTGTAGGCTTTAGGCTGCACATATGTGCATCGTCATAAGTAAACATCAAAGAAGGTCTTTGTGTCGTGATGTATTGAAGATTCATTTTTGTGTAATATTTTTTGATTCCGCTGCTTGCATTCAGCCTTTTTGTCAAAGGCATATCACTGTTTTTTGACAGTTTTTTACTGCACAGTCAGTAGAATTATTATTTGTGTGGTTTTGAACTCATCAGTTTAACAGCATCCAATATTTTCTTGCACTGGCAGTCGTTCATGAAACCATATCTCATCTATGGAAGATTTCACACGGAGGACAAGCGGAATGATTAAACAGATTCAAGTACTTTTGTACCGAACAAAAACAAATAGTTGAGATTTTAATAAGATAGTGTTCCCCAGTTATCTTCAAACATCTTTATCTTTAAGTCTTGCGGAAAGAATGTTAAGATCCATCAGCACTCTGGTGCTGTGAACACTTTTATTGTCAGATGATTTTTATTGGACAGCTAGTTTAAGGCGTATTTAGATACAGCCGATATTTGAGATCACTTACCAGTTCCCTGATGTCATGATGACAGATGTAATGACAGTCTGCATGTAAATGACCGATAGGCGAGCTACTACGTGTCCTATGTGTCCAGTGTCCTCAACTCAAAGCAATACTGTTTATATAATGGGAAAAAGTGTAGGAATACACCCTCAGGGTTTTGTGTCCAATTGTCCAAACAGTCAAAGGATTGCATCTGTGGCGCTATCATAGAATCACTAATTGATTATCAAGGATGACAAATGACTTACAAAGCCCCAGTGCCAAGGTAATTCTGTGCAGGGGATGAAAATGTACAGTGGGGCTGTCCCAAGGTCCATAGCTCTTTTCATAGTCATCTCTCACATGTGCATTGGGCGCCACTTGACTTAAATTTATACTGATCTTTTATTTATACCCAGAAAAAATGGCAGATAAGAAACATAAGTGTTCTTGATATTGTGTTTTGTCATATCTAGCAGCCAAAGATTGAAATCCTGCGAAACAATTTTCTGAAGAAATGAAAGAGTGTGCCCTCCTGAACCCTGGAGGAAAATAACCCCGCAGTGCGAGGCGGAATATGAAACAGAGCCACAGAATAAGTAAAATAGACAAGTGCACCAGGCTTGTCACTTTTCCATTTGCTGCCCCCGAGCGTGAGCACCTCAAAATTCTCCTCATCTCAGTGAAGATCTTCATCGTTATCCTCTATCTACTCTACTGAATACAAAAAAAAGTACCATATCGCGGAAACATAATAAAAAAAAAAGAGGGGGACTTTTAAAAGATTTACTGTGTTTCTGTCCATTTTAACGTAGATGGCGAAAAGGGAAGAACAGCCGAGTGGTAAATGTGCAAAGTATTCATGCAACCCGTTGTGTATCGGAGGCGATGTACAAAACTGCTGAGACGAGTGTCACAAAAGCAGTTAACATGGCTGGGATATTAGAGATCACCATTGGTTCTTGACAACAGCATCATTACACAGTAATAAGAGCACCATCCCCTTCCGAGAAGCATTAAAATCAAATTAGATTATACAAGAGCTTGGCTTGATGAGCTATGAGAGGTGATGGTTCCTGAGCAGTAGATCTCTGGTCATTAGTTCTTAGTTAGTTGGACTTGAATTGCCATTTGGCAAAGTTGAGCAACGTGGAAGAGATTTCACAAAAGGTCATCAGCTTCCAAGAAATGAGTTTTTAAAATTCAAGTTATCATTAGAAACCACTGCACTCAATTAGATGGATGTGTTCCCATCACCCCCCC
>OMKK01013871.1:1946-13886 GCA_900302305.1 Polymixia japonica | reverse complement strand
GGGGGGGGGGTGGAAAGGGTAATTCTTCCAATTTCCCCTCTTCGGTAGTCTGTCTGAAGATTTGTGTTGTCCGAGCCCAACTGCTTTATTTAAAATCATTTCCGCCGTTCGGTGTCCTTTCCTCCCTCCCTAGCCTCTCTCTCTCTCTCCCTCTCCCTTCCTGCTGGCCACTCTTTATTGACGCTCTCCAGTCGCGATAGATCCCGGAGATTAGACGGCCGATGATGAAATATTTCCTTATTGTCTGTAATTCGGGGCAGCGTACAAGAGCAAACACGGGGCAGTCTGCTCCTTATTAAGGCTGCGACTCCGTCGGTTCCCAGGCTGCTCCTCGGCCCTGACCCGCGTGTTAACTCTGATTAGGTCATATGATAAACATTAGCGCTGCTGCTTTTCCCACAAACTCAGCACCTAAAAAAGCGTGGCCCCGGGGCGGCAACGTGACACGAGGCACCTTTCAAAAGCCAAAGCCGCGTGTGTCCTTTCATGGCACCTCGTTAGGGCTTCTCCAAAACGGGATAAAAGACCCACATTAAAAAAAAAAAAGAAGAAAAAAAAAAGAAGGGGGCTCCTCTGGGGGATGGATGGAGATAGTTTTACACGCGCTGGCCCATTTCTCTCCTGCGCTCTCCCAGTGGCTTTTGTCACACGCATTCCATTGTCGGTATGGTCACAGGCTCTCAGATGTCAGAGCTAAAGATCACTTTCTCAGTAAAAGCGCGTGTTCAGCCAGAGGACTACATTCGGCCCCCGCGCGCCACCCCTCTCACAGCTGCTAACTGCGCAGCTTAATGAAATAGAGCGGACTGAAGGGAGGATTGTTTCGTCAGTTCTCAGGAGAACAGTAAAATGAGATCAAAGGTGATTGACATAAATATGTCAAGTAATACTAGATCAGGAAGTGGTTACTGTACTTACTGGAGTCGGTTTAGTCTGCTGTTGGCTGATTCGACGCAATACAATAACTTCTGTGTGGCGTCAGAGACGTTTGCCATCGATTAATGACCAGCGCTCATCGCAGCACGAAACCTAATCGCGGCAAATCTGGACAATTCAACGTTTCATATTCTAGCTTGCTTAACTGTTCTTTGTCGGTTGTAACAATCACCAGTAGATATACCGATTTAATTTCTCAATAAAGCATGAAAGGAATTACATTGCAACAACATTGACCATATATAGTCAGTTTTCAATCTTAAAATATTGAAATCTGTTTTGTTTTGTTTTTTTAAAGGCACAATCCTTGATTGGACTGAATGGTCTCGTTGCCCCGTTTTTATTTGTTTTGTAAGTGTGATGTGGCTGTTTGGAAGCATTTTGCCTAACAGAAAACTTGAAGCCATGTTTTTTACTGCTGAAACTTACTAACAGGAAGATGGCTGAGGCTGACTGAGGCAACGTGCAAACAAAACAATGTTATTGTCATTCCTTGCTTAGCTGCTTCAGGGCAGCACTTAACAAACACTCACGGATTGTGCCTTTAAAGAAATGGGGGAAAAATGGTTATTCCACTTGTTTCCAATACAGTTTGACTTGTTTCAGGAGTATCAAAGTATCACTTCAAAGAACTGAAACAGTAGTAGTAGTGGTCTTTAGTTGATCAACGTTACCTTTTCGTAGCAGTCCTGCAAAGCGTTCTGGAAGTGGGCCGCTTGTCGGTTAAGGTGTACCAAGGAGATCTCCTCCTTAAACACTTGACAGTTCAGCCTCATCTTGTCCACAAGACGAAACTCGAACCGCCTGAGGGCGAGAAAACCTTTAGCCATATTCTTATATGACAAATTGCAACGCCAAAATAATTCAGTCAAGGTCACACAGTACAAGCCCATAAATTGAAGATAAGCAACCCTTACTGAGACGTGTTTATCTGCCAGTTATTTCATTGGTTTACTGAATTTAAATAATTATATGTAATAGAAGTAAAAGACAGTTTATATTTTATGTGCATTTTACCAGAATTAAAAAGCCTTAGCCAGTATGGGTTATTCTATACTATACTGTAGAATAGTGGTTGTCTGCATATCCATGAACTTTTGGTCATGTGGTTTTGCCCTTCCTTTGAAGAAAAAAACTGTTGTTTATTGCCAGTGATTTGCTAGATTCCCAGTCCCTACATGCTTTACACACTTGGTGAAGCAAGAACTGTGTCCCTCATCACTCCTCGTTTGCTGCTGTTACATTGTGCATCGCTGGAACATCAACAGACACAGTCCACCTACTTCTTCCTGTGTGCGGCGGCATTGCTGATGTTCTCTCTAAGGTTCTGAAGGCTCTGCCTTTTCTCTTTCAGGCGCTTTTGGACTAACTCAAGCCTCTGCTCCAGCTCAGCGGAGTCCAACCCCGCCACATCCACCTCCCCATCCATGCTCTTCAGCTCTGAGCAGAAGGCCACCAGACCATGGTGGAGGTCCTGGACCTTGGGGTCCAGAGAAACCAGCTTTCAACGGTGATGACGTGTCGGACTATCGAACACTTTGTCCAAAATGTACCGTGAGTTTTAAATTTTAATTGCTAAGTTTTGGAATAGATTCAATTGAATGTGGATACTGACCTGAAGGATGACATTTTGTAGAGAGTCCACCTGTTGGTTTAGCTCCCTGATCTTCTCCTCTTTGGCTGACTGATTCACTTGGACATTGCGGCTGACATTGACATTCTCATCAGAGCAGCTGACTTTTGGGAGGTCTTGGGGGTCAACAAGCCTTGGTTTGTCCTGTGATACAGCAGCGTCTTTTTAAGCTTCTTTTTAATAGCGGTTGATACCGGACATATTACAGTAGTGCTGACGAACTGATCTGTCTCTAAATGTACCTTTTTACAAAGGTGCAGCTCCACTTGTCTGTTCTCTGATGTCAACAGACTGCCAATCTGTTGATCTGGTGTCAGCTCCTCTGAGGGACCTTTAAAGCAGAGCATAGTTAACCACCACAGACATGGATCGGGCATTGATTGTGTGTGTGTGTGTGTATGTATGTGTATTTGTATACTGTATGTGTACTGTGTATGTTCAAACCATGCTTGTCTTTCAGAGTGAAGAGATCCTTATTCTCTGTCATTCCCAGCATCTTGATACATGACTCTATGACTCTTCCCACCGTCGTTTCCTTTGGGGTTCTGAGGTGAACTATTTGCTCGGAGGCTGCGACAAAATATGACACTATAATCAGAAGCAATACAGATACAATACGCATTGATTGTATATGATTTAATTAATCGAATCGATTGACGCAGAAAGCCAAGCAAACAGGGGGCGGTAGCGTTGTTTACGTCTGCGGTGTGACCAAAGTCATGGTGGAAGCTGTACAAGGCCTCTACGTTGACCCTCTGAGAATGTAGGGTTGGTGCCTTTCTTGAGGGTATTGTGAGAGTTTGGCACCTGAACTGGCAACCTATCATTCACTGCTCAATCTTTAACCTTAAGATAGTATCGGCTGAAGATGACCCAGTAGCCCAACCAGGTGCTGTACCATGGATAGTGATCTCTATCAGTTGAGAATTCCTCTGCGCCGTGTAGCTTTGGCTCTTGTGTCTGTTGTGGGAAAAAAAAAAAAACCCCAGACATTAAAACAAACAAGAAATTAAAACATAGCTTATTTTTCTTAGTTTAGCTTTGCTTCACGTTAACTAAGACGTGTGTAATGTGTACTTGAGAGGTTACACCTGAGCTTGAGGGAAGAACGAGTCATGTTGAGACAGCTCACATGGGGAGAGGACGTCGACTTGCTCATTGACACTAATGCTGCAGTGAATCTCTCCACATTATTAGGCCCACAGGTTTCTATGGAGAAAAGACACGTCAATATAAACCTCTCCAAGATCAATAGACAGTCGCCGCCAGTTTTCGTTGGCACGCCGTCCGATCCGAATGCGAACGTGTGATGTTGTAATGATGTTGATGTACCGAGCAGAGAGTCGAGTCTCTGGGTGACGGAGCTGGGAGGATGGAGCTCTTTGTAGATGGCTGACAGCAGCTGCTCTCTGTCTTCCAGCGTAGAAATATGGAGGATCTCCAGAGTGGTCACGTCTACCGAGGCTACGTCTGCACCCACCAGTTCTGCTTCTGAAAGAGGAAGGTCAAATGATACGCATGAGTTTTGTACATCGGTCCTGCAAGAACCCTGGAAAACTTAAAGAAAGCGTATAGTCGCTTAAAGTGCATGTAACAGCATTTGAAAGGAAGGCAATCACATCTATAACAGTAACCTCTTCCTTGAAGCCCGACTGCTGCTGGGTCTTCGTCAACAAGTTCAGAGCGTGACAGCTACAGTAGGCTTTTGACTAAAACTAAGTGGAGAGATCATACTGGCTGAATTTAACATCAAATTTAATACTTTATTGATTACTTAAAGATAAACATGGCTGATATTAGAGAGATTAAAAACAAAAGGTGGTTAAGTATACAGTTCAGGGGCCTGTGGAACAACTTTGCTTAGATTGCTTTGATTAGCAAACTGTCCTTCTTCTAAGACGCTACTGAACATTTGAAATGTAACTTAAAATATTAGTTTTGCCCTGATACTGTAATGGTATTGTAAATGTATTTGTTTGGAGTCTATTATGGTCGTTTTGATGAGTTACCCTTAACTAGCTATTGGCACTAGCTAGCAAATGTTTCATCTTTTATCTAAGATAGAACTTTCCCAATATTTCACCAAGTCAGAAAATCAAGCAAATGAGTAATGGATGTTAAATTCCTCTTCCTTTAAACTCGTTCATGTACATAAAAATGTGTTTTGTTTTGATCTGTGGTTCAGATAAAGCAAATTGGTAATGTCTGCCTTGATTATCCAGCCACAGGGCCGGGAGAGGAGACAGCTGGAGGAATGCGCTTTACCTCTGATGAAAGGGAGGCATTTCTGAAGTCCAATACTGCTAAACCATTGGCAGACTTC
The DNA here is from genome assembly GCA_900302305.1 of Polymixia japonica. NCBI lineage: Eukaryota > Metazoa > Chordata > Actinopteri > Polymixiiformes > Polymixiidae > Polymixia > Polymixia japonica. Next base: position 8,994 of record OMKK01013871.1, on the reverse strand, counting down.
ATCTGTGTTCAGCTCCCCGAAAGATTTGGCCACTTGCCTGTCCACGTCCTAGACAGAAGGAGAGGTTACAGACTTGCCGCGTTTCACCATAGTGTGTTTCTAGGAAGACGAATGGAATTTAGTTTTCTGACATGCATCCCTTGATCTACGCGTGGGAACACGTGTGTAGATCAAAAAGAACATGTCTGTTTATTGCTATACATCGGTGCTACAAAAATAAACACCAAACTACAGTAAACACGACGGTGCGCTACAGACGGTGTCCCGTTAATTAACCTCCCCTTGACACACTAGGAACACACACATGTAATACAAAAAACATCTACCGGCATGACGATATCGATGATATTATACAAACGTCTATTTGCTGAAGCCAGAAAGTAAATACGAGTTAAAATTGCAAAGACAGGCCGCTGCAACATGCGTGACAAACAAGATATAAAACCGCACTGACAAAACGCGGCGGCAAAAACTTATTTGATTCAGAGCAGGCCGACAAAACAAAACATTCCTGGACATCAGTTATTTTTAACTGATTTGTGTAATGTGATTTTCCCCAAGATGATACTGAAGCCTCTAACTTTAAGCGTGAGTAAGAGTGTAGAGAGGATCTACATGCCCGTGTATTGCAGTAAACAAGTATGTGCATGCGTTCAACACCTAGACAACTTGAAATCTCTAAAGATTTAAGCACAAAAACTGCTGAGTTTTATCTGAACCTAAACACAGATTTCCTTGTAATCGTTGCTGTACATAAAATAGATTTGCTGGTGTATGTGTGATTACTCGAGTTGAGATGAGTGGTCTGGCTTGGTTATAAGGCAGAGAGACATTTAGAAAATAACCTCTATTAGACAGTAATTTACCAAAATCACATAAACAATTCAAAGTTTGATCCATTTGATCAAATTTGAGGTCTCTACGTGAAGCAGGGTTTCTGAGGTACGCGTTGCACAGATGTCTCACACTCAATACATGGTGTACTTGAGGAAAACAAAAGCAGTAGATAATGCACGGAGTCGTGAATCATAAGTGTAGGGCCCGAGCAATTTGCCTTTCAGAAAAGGATTTTTTGTTTTTTTTTCGTTCTGTTTTGTGTTTCGGCTAACACATGGATTGCTAAGGATACCAGCAATCTAGCTTGGCAAATCCTGGACACAAAGACTGAAATCCTGAGGTTATTTGCAGAGTCATTGCTTTGACAGATCAAGGGAGTTGGGAAATATCAACAGAACATATTCTGTAATTGCAGCAGCTTTGGGCTGTGCGCTGATACCACCCTGAAGGGCCTTCTTGGATGGGTTACAGTACCTTCTCTGCAAAATTTCCATTCTGGTCCTTTGACTGAGGCATATACGATGCTGTATGAAAGGTATTAAGAACAGAGTTAGGATTATTTTTAGAACTGTGACATATAACGTACATCATGAACAATGGCTGGTTTTAGAGAAGACGGTATCACTAGGGACACTGACACTGACTGTGTCGGGTCTGTATCAGGTCAGCGATTACGGTAACGGTGATAGGAGTGGTGGCAAAGAGCCCTGGCTATGTTAGTGCCAAAACTGCAGAAGAAGAGCACATGTGTGAGCATTTCAGGCCCGCGTTTGCTGACCAGAAGATGGGCCAGTACTTCTAGTGTTGACTGATTTAGCCTCTACAATATGGACAGACTTTGGCATGATGAACTGAGAGGATTTCAACCTCACCAACAGTTATGCGCCGTTGCCTCGGTGACCCCTCATCTTCCTGGCGCCGGTCTGTGTTCTGGGTTACAGCATGGAAGGTATGGCTCCGAGTCACTTTGTCCCCAAGACTGCAGGAGCGAGTGGCTGGTTTCTGGCATTCAGTTAATATATGTTTAGTTAATTGTGCACTGAATATCTAGCCCAATCTAATCAAACCCCATTTGGTCATTTTAACTTGATTTATAGATAACCCACAATTAGTCAAAATCAGATCAGATCAAGCACATTTTTTACAGTAATCTTTAGTTACTTTCAGTGGATATACCTTTAAATAGGTTAAGGCCTGGTATGGACCTTGTTTACCAGAGGAAGAGCGTGTGATAAATGATGGGATGACGCAACATGTCATATGACAGTAAATGCCATAGTCTGCTGTTGGTTAGGGAAATGAGATGTCTGCCTACCCGTATGTGACTGAACATATCCATCTTTGCAGTGCGAGGAAGCAGGCGGAGTTCGGCCTTCAGTAGCTCAGGGCAGGTAACATCCTTATTGCTCAGGTCATCTGCATAGGAAGGGAAGAAAATGTCAGTACACGTGTAAAAATAGTCATCCTAGCGCGGCCCCGTCTCTTACTGGAGCTTAACTTAGCCCATGTATGGGAAAAAAACACTTCAGTGATGTCCTTGATTCCTCCTTTGATTCTATTCCTAGTGACCGGAGGTCCTCGCCCTTCATCTGTAAGGACTATTTACAATGCATTAGTTGTTGCTGATACTGGACACAGCCAGTTGGAGTTACTTGGCAACCCCGTCAGACACACTGAAGTCTGTCTGGTTGATGACATAGTTTTGTGACAACCCGAGTTCTTTCCCACAGAAAGCGCATATTCTTACATTTCCCTAAAGTCACTTGATCAGTAAGCAAATATCTTGTTCTTCCTATCATAACAAGCAAGACGAATGAGGCTGAGAAAATGGCATCCAAGCCCGGGCTGGCCTTCTCAGGCACCACAAGACTATGACATGAGTATGACCGATGTTGGAATACCTACAGTGTAACTAAATAGTGAGTATAGTCGTTTTTATACCTGTACTGATTAAAGTACGAAGAGCCTCTGTACTGACACAAAAACAAAAAAAAAAATCAGCAGTCTTTTCAAATAGTTTACGAAAAAAAAAAAAAAAAATCCAGTCTAATTTCTTAAACACATGTTTTTCATTTCAGGGGCCTGTTCCTGAAAGGCTGGTTTGACATGGAGGGGGAGTTTAGAGGGAGGCAGAATCAGATAAGACATTGTAATTGGTTTATGTGTGTCAGCAGTGGAATCTTGTCTGGGCCCTGGAGAGACAGTAGGGTACAGATTGCAGGAGAAAAGGAGGAGGAGGGAGGGGGGGGGGCACTGGTGGAGTACACTGGCACACTCTCCATCACCTGGCTGGCCTGTGACTTACTTTCTAGAGGATCATAAAATCTGGCCTTTAGCTCTGCCAAGACAGAACACTGCCCACGCAAAAACATGAAAATGAGACTTTTTTTTCTATTAGAATAGCCAAGTGAGAAAAACATTTAGCCAAAGTGTTGGGCCTTAGCTAAACCTGTGTAGACTCATAATGGTCCCAAACTCTAGCTGACCTCAGGTCTGCAACATAACAGAGTGTCTTTGCAAAAAAATAATTTTCCATTTTTTACTCTCATGACTGCTTTTTACCGCGTATGGGAGGAAGGGACGTACGATTGACAGTTGTCTGGGAATGCTAATGAAGAGTAGCAGTGACATACGCCCTACCACAGACACGTCCGAGACTTCAGACGGTCTTCGTCTTCCAGGAACAGACCGATCCAAACGGGAGGACAGAAAGGTGTGGCCGGCTTACGGACGTGGCCTCATTTTGTCTTTGGGAAATCATTGGTAATGGAGAGAGATGGATCATTCCCTTCCAGCGTGCTCAGACAATGAGTGAGCGCAGGCACACACACACACAACACAAACACAACACAACACACACAAACAGACACACACACACACACACAAACACAAACACACAAACGCATACACAAGCAATCTTGATTTGGTGTGTGACTGGGTCGCATGCACATCCACAATCAACAATCGCAAAGTTGAGTCATTTATGTAACAGATAGGCAAAAGCGATGCTTATCGTGTTCAGTATTATTGTCCTCCTCTGGTTTGAAAGGAAAGTAAGCTCTTTGAGAGAAGATGGAGGGAGGAGAGCGTGCTGAGTCACAGGAACCCAACACCTGGGAACCGCTTGCTTTAGCCACGCACAGGGAATACACACACAATGGCTAGAAAGAGATTTCGACAAAGGGAAATGTCTGCGATTCCCAAAGGAGGCGTTAGAGGTACTGTAGCCATGTCACATAATGACTGCAATTTTATCTGAATGGGGAATTGAGATCAAAACAAAGAGGCAACACATGAGCTCAACAGCTGGATGAAGGGAACCATCATCTGTTGCCATTTACCTCTGACCTAGAATTATTCTTAATGGGAACTGGGTGGCGGAAGCAGAGATACATATAATTCTGGAAGGTAACTCACGAAAAGTCTAACTCACCCAAGTTGTGCTCAGTAAACGACAATAGTTTGATTCCAATGTTGAAGCTCCCTATCACAGAACAAGAAACCGAGAGGGCCATTTTGTAAACAAGCAAAAAATCTTTACATCAAAGGATAATGTTTCAATGTAAACGACACAATTTCCTTTGGAGAAGAAGACCATTGGAGGAGATGAATCGCTGCAGGGCTGCAGAAGGCCTCTGCTGTATGTTGGACTCACGCTTCCGTGGATACTCAGGTAGAGGAGCCACTTGGTAGGCACTACGTAACAATCTTGGCTTGGGTTTCTCCTTTTCCTCGGTTTTGGTCGGAGCGGACTCCGTTTCTCCTCTGAGCTCCCCATCTTGGCCCGCCTCAGGCTTAATGCTATGATCCTCGACGACCTGGTTCTCTGCCGGTGTGCGCTCCTTCTTTGACTCCTCTGCCTCCGCAGTCTCCGTCCTCTCCTCGTAGCTCTGCTGGTCATCGTTTGCGAAGCTGGCGTCGCTGCCGGAGGTATGCGCCACGCTCTCCTCAGAATTGACGTCGAAGAATTGGTCGTCGTCAATGACGTCGGAGGGAGTGGGCGGGATTAAGTTGATGGCAGGTGGCATTAGAAAGCTTCCGGAAACAGGTGTGCTATCGGTGCCGCTCTCAAACAATATGGAGTCTTCCTCTTCCTCTTCATCATCTTCCCTGTTTGCAGGACCGATAGCCTGCTCGCCCTGAATAGGGAGCGAGGACAGAGCTTTTAGTCTCCTCTTCTTCATGGCCCTCTGGCAGGCGGACACGGAGCTGGCTGAGCGGGCCATGTTGTTCCTTTGGGCCGGGCAGTCCTCCTCCTCAAACAGGCCGAAGCCGGCGTTGACCAGCCCCAGATCCTCCACCGTAATCTGGATAGCCTCCATCTCGTCCGACACCCCTCCATCCAGGCATCGAAGCCGGAGGTCCCCGTCGCCGTTCCGTTCCCGGCCGCGGAGAGGATCCTTCTCCTCGGCGCTCAGACACGAGCAGCAGAGCAGCCTGCACGAGAAGCGTAGTGCTCTTTTCCTGAACCGGCACCCGCCGGGCCTCGATCTTTCCGTATCTGCGTTCGTAGCAGCCATGCCAGTGACGGCCTGTCTACACGCCGGCTATATCGGTAAACATGTCATTCTTCGGTTTGATCAGATAAAAACCCATGCAGGCCGTGGAAAGGATAAACAGCCGCCCACACACCTCTGAAGCACTGCGCTCCCCTTTGATAGAAGCTAGAGCCTCCGCACGCAACGCAAATGCTCATCAGCAACACAGGTTGCTTAGGAGGAGAGAGTGAAAGACAACCAATTCGTGTTCCCTAGGTCAGGTGAGCACTTGAAATGAATACTGACCGTAATTAGCTTGCTTTCATATGGTAACCAGCTTTTTTGTTTAGACACAGCTCCGGTTTTGAAAGGCCTCCAAAAGGAGAGAAATATTCTGCTGAAATAAAACATGAAAACACACAGGGATGATTGAGAGCAGAGAATTGAATGAAAAAAAAAATCTGTTCATTTGCATGATAATACGGATTTGTTCGCGTATTTGTAGCCTTGTGTTATTATGAGTCAGTGTTCCATTCCGCTGTGGGTCTTCCGTTGGGGACGTGAGAGCAGGTGAGAGTATATTTCCTGGCGGACGCATAGCTCACGCTACCCCTATGGCGTAGAATGACTTTCTTTCTTTCTTTCTTTCTTTCTTTCTTTCTTTCTTTCTTTCTTTCTTTCTTTCTTTCTTTCTTTCTTTCTTTCTTTCCTTTCCTTTCCTTTCCTTTCACAGGCCCGGTCCTGTCCTCCGCTGCGAGTCATCCAGGGTGGATTTAAAACCGTGCCGCTGCACCGCCCAGATTGAGGGCTTGTAGGCAAACATGATTGCTATGGTGTCGTGCTTCCTCACATGCCCAAACGACAGTAGAGCGATGCGAATGATCGCCGTTTGGCGCTTTTCTGGTTTAAAGATGTTTTCCTGTAATGTTAAAATGAAATAAAAAGTCGAATTACCGCATTGTGTGGTAAGATATAGTATAATGGTGATTGTTTGGAAGCTTCTCTCCTCTCTCTCTGTTTAGATTGTGTCTCAATGACGCGCTTTCTCTCTACTTCCTGGTCTTCGTTTTGGTTGGACGGTCCGTCAAGTACAAGTACCGTACAAGCCGGAGCACCGTGCTTCTTGTTTCGGTTTGTTATTGTGCTTCACAATAACAAAGTGCCGCTCTTATTGATAGCACCTTTAATTTTCTGTATTCTGTCTCTCCCATTTCTAACCCCCTTCTCTTTCTGTTCTCCAGTTTAAGCACTTGAGTGCTTTTACTACTTTGGTGTGATAGTTCACCTATATACAGTGTATGTATTATAGATTTAAGTTATTCTGCATCTTTCCTTTTAAAGAAAAACAAAGGGCCAATCAACGATGTTGCCCACATTCATATGGAAAAATAAGTCCTATATCCTTTGTGTGTTTAAATGAAAGTTTACCACAAAGGTTGCCTTAATTGGGGCTTTAATGGGTCTGACTATTTTTTTCCCAAATAAAAGTTGACCGCAAACACAGTAACTATTCTCAAATTAGACTAAACAATTTGTTGGTTTACTCAACTATAATTTGTGTATGCTGGCATCAGCACCAGACAGAAGGGGTTCATTTCATTTTTTCGAGATACCCCGGACTCGCAGGGCTGTGAAGTTCCAGGGAGTCTTAGGCGCTAGCCACAAATCACCTTGAGGGGGATTTCGGTTGGAGGCGGGCTGACTATTGACAGACATGGATGCAGGGCTCTAGA
>OMKK01013868.1:2272-12528 GCA_900302305.1 Polymixia japonica | reverse complement strand
ATGCACACATACAGTACATAGCCACACACACACACACACACACACACACACACACACAGCAACTCCACACAAAGTCCAGTAGTACTCTTTGCAAAAGGTTGCATTGAGATGAACTCCTTGGCCTGTGTTTTGAAAGGCAGTGTGTTACAGATGGATGTATCTGGGCTACTTTCTATAGAGAGGAGGCCTGCTGCGTGGTCTGTGGTGTGTGTGCTGTCGTCATGATACACTGATTAGAGGGAGTCGTGGAGTTTAACTAGAGCTGGTGTCTCATTAGGGAGAATGGTCCTGCTCCGTTTGGGCCTGGTTCCCACCCACAGGAGCTCCTCCCAAACCCAGGAGACCGGGACACTCCCACAATGCCTACAGGGAGAAGATACAAACACCACAGCTACCACAGTTGGCTAAGCGCTTACACACATGCGTGTGCCCGCACGCCACACATGCACACGCACTTGCCCACACGCTCACATACACACACACACACACAAACACACAAACACACAAACACAGGGAACAGGGGACATGGAGCATAAACAAGCGTAACTCAACTCTCCCTTTCCAACTCTTTCCAACAAACAGCTTCAGAGGACGAGATCATTGGATTATAGACAAAATGGGGTTTCCCCAAAGGGACAATCCATAAGTCTGCAGCAGAGCAAGTGGTTGTGGTTCACCAGCTGTCCTACGAATAGCAAACATCCAATATAACACAGATGCATCGAAATCCACATTAAACAGAGATCACTAAGGCCCTCGGTGCAAGCGGCAGTGCATCAACATCGTGACCGTCCGTAAGCCGGGCCTCGTGGGAGCCGGGATCAATGGTTGCGGCGCGGCCGAGGCTCGCCCGTGTTTGGGGGAGAGACGAGGGGGCCCGCGGAGGAGGAAACGGAGGGAGCGAAAGAGAGACGGCGGGTGCCCGGGTTGTCGTTCGTCACGACCCGTTCTGACAGTTTTATCCCAACCGAGGGGGGAAGGTAACACACTGAACAACACAACGAGGGCCTATAAACGTCAGGCCTGGCCCTAGCGTCATGGCGATGGCTGACGAACGGCTCAGCAGCTCATCTCACAGCCAGTCGAACCTCAGACACGTGTGCCGCTCTGCGTTATATTCCATCAGAGAGGAAGACGACGGCAGGAGCGGGAGGAATCACGCAGGGCACCTCCTTATGTTTCAGCCTAACTGGCAGCCGTGCAAAGACACTGCCTCTCTTGTATTCATGTGAGAGAAAAACGTTTTCATCACAAACAGCTGGTGAGAGAGAGACAGGAAAATGAAGACGATATAGCAAGGGATATCATTTTATTTCTATTTATTGTAAGGGGCCAAAAAGCCTTATTTTGCTGCCTAGATCTCATTCTATACATATGCGAGGGACCCACAAATATGGGTGTGAATGTTTTCCTTTCGCCTTTTAGGAGGTAATCTTATTTTACTGTTGCACTCATTGTTAGTGTGGATAAGAGCATCAACTAATTGGCTGAGAGTACAACTAAATCCATAAAATATACAATAAAATTAAATGACCCATTAAAAGTTAGTGAAAGGCCACCTTTATCCACTGTGTATTTCCCAGTATCTCTTGCGATGCTTACCTGACGCCTTGCGATTGAAGAGACTTTCCTCTAAATAGGAGCAGGTCCAGAAGCGGACTTCATCCACAGTCTGGATAAGGGGACGAATGAACATTTTTCACAGTGAACCTGCCCTCGGCCCTGAGAATCTACAGGTTCCAACACCACGCAGTTAATCAGTCGCCTGATTTATAAATGACTCCCGTCACACTGATATATTAGTTGTGTAGTGGAATGAGACCCCGAAGAATAATTCAAGTGGCGGAGTTTTGTCCGCGACTGGCTCGAACAGATGTCTAAATCCACCCCCGCATATCTCCTTCAAAACGCAGGGACAGGAAGAAGGTACATCCACGCTCAAGTGTACAGCGAGAGAGCTTTGGTAAAGTAACATCAAACATCTGGTCATGTTTAAAAGGATAACTGTAACGGGAAACGATTAGAGTCAAACAAACAATAGCTGTACCCAGAGGATACTCATAACAGATCCCATAACATATTCCATTTGGTAGAAATTTTCATCCAAAGCACCTTACTTTACCATGAGTTAATTTTCAGCACGAATGGCCCCAGTGGGATTCTATCCCCTAACCCAGGCAGTGCTAGCATCATGCTCTACCCATCCCACTATAAAGGCTCACTATAAAACAGAACGGTAAGAAAAGCCACTCTCAAAGAAATGTAAACTAAGTCCACATCTTGAGTCATACCATGCAAAACTTCAGTGAATTTCTAACATCTATAAAACAGGATTTTCATATTGGAAAATAAGGCAGGACACTGCATCTCTATCCTGCAAAGTAAATGTCATTTTTTACATAGCACAGACAGCGTGACTGATGAATTTCTGCCTCAGCGGGTAATGTAGCAGAACTTAAACGTGAGATCCTTTTTTTACACTGGGATGCACCAGAACTAAATATGTTCCAAAATGATGCATCCCATCCTAACAATGTGTTGAATAATACATTTCATGACCACAATACAATAGAGTGATGAGAGTGAGGGGTAATAGACTACATCACAGTACGCGTCTGGTTGACAAATGCACAACCACCTCAATCACAGTGACCTTTGGCAAGGTCGTGGCATTCCCGCTGCAGCATGAAACAGACTAGCGAATGATTAAATTGTTGCTGCACTTGTTTTTCTTCTGTGGACCCAGGTAGTCCTCTGAGTGCTTCGTCTCCTGTTGTAGCAACACCTCTTAGCTCAACCTGTGACTCATCTACGCAAGTCCCAAAGCAGATCGGACGCATTCTCACGTATTCCTTCGGTAGTTACATAAGATTGGTATAGCAAACACAAAAAGGATTGCTCCATTTTAATTGGCCGTACTGGGAGATAAAGTGTGATATTGTTTGAGAAAAAGCAAACTAAACATGTTTACTTTGTTGCGATATGCCAGAATTTATGATTGTTGTGAATGTAAGTACTAACATAATCTATTTATTCCTTCACATTCACAAAGGCAGCAAGTGCAACCTAACCATAGTATTTGTCACTGTGTACATGGATGGTGTACCGTGGGTAACTGTGGTGACTCTTACCTGTGTCCTGTCGAAACTGGTGCATGGACTGCAGGTCGATGATGTAAGGAGCAAGTTGGGCATCCACCTGGCCCAGAACCACTGTTCCTCGAGTATCCCCCTTCAGTACATTCTCAATATGGTGACAAACAGCCGCACTGTAAGGCCTCCATCGCCCGTGTTCATTCAACCACTCCCAGACCACCACCCTGGCCAGGTTCTGAGGTGGGTATCCCAGCCCATTGACAGACACCAGCACCCCGGAACCTGGACGAGCCATCTCCCTAACGGCGCTTGTGATTCAGCTGTTGGCTATACGCTGGGCTAGAACACCTCTGTGACCCAGTCAGTCAACTGAAACACCAGAACATGTTCAGCAACACCAAACATAAAAGCTTGAATCAGCGATCAGTATGACAGTCCTCAATCATCTGCTGCTGCTTCAAGGAAGCAGCTCGGCTAGAGTCGTCATCTACAGGTACTTTCTGACTGCCAGGTCTTTGATCAGCCCAAAAGCAGCCTCTCTCCTCTTGTGGCTTGTTGTGTTTGAAGTGGCAGATGATGTTGATGTTGATGAGCTTTGCAGCTGTAGCAGTCTCAGACCTCCACAGCAAACCACAGCAGGTAAGCATCGGGTAAACTGGGCTCACTCTCTAAACAAGACATGAAAGCAATATATGAGAAAAGACAATGTTAAATGTAGCACTTTGTCACGTATTTCTAAATATAACCATCAGATGCAGTCCCTCCATTACAGAGAAAAACAACAATAATAAAAGGGTTAGCCAAACGTCCAGCCAAACGTCCAGTGTTGTTAAATAGTCCCATAATTATGTTTCTTAGCAATTGCACTGTTAACTGTATGTGTGATGACACCAAGTAGCTGTGATTAAAGGATGCCAGCCTCTGCTGTTTCAGCAAGAAAATAACATTACTTGCCATAAGATTTGTATAGAGCATACAGAATAGTGGACATAATTAGAGCCAGACAATAGATAGAAAAATCCTTGTAGAAAAGGTATCGTTCATAAGGATATCCACATATCTAACATGTCAAGTATACTGAATACAGAGAAAATGTCATTATCTTTGATGATTCTATGATTTAAAAAAATCTTTCATCTCAACGCACACAGTGAATGCTGTCTCCGTGGCATGCTAATTGGGGTTCGTGGATATTGTTGCTTATGTAGGCATACAGACCTGTAGGTTGCGGTTGTGATGCCATAGATCTGTCAGGTAAAGGTAGGATGTTCCAGGCTGCAGTCAAGAATCACATTGCATAAAAATAAAAGAGGCTAAAATCATTAAGGCCAAATCGATATTCACATCATTATCGATGCATTTTCGCCAATCCTCCAAAACTGAATCTTTTTTTCCAACCCACCTCTTGCAGCTCCAATAGTCTTGCAGATAAAATGGTATTGCAGAAGATCAAAACCGCCGTGTTATTTCCATGCATTTCCCATAGACTACACCAGCATTATTCGGGTTTTACTCCGCTGTGTTAAAGTAAATGCATGCCCCAATTACAACCTCCAGTACGAGACTGCAGTCAACCTATCCGCTCTTTGAAAATGCACGGTCAAACTATCCGCTCGTCAATTTTTTGTGCCCATCTACACGGTGTATAGTGGTAGTCCTGTAAGCACAACGTCTTTAGGTAACGCACTTGTGAGAAAAAGACAGAAAGAGCGACCTCTAGCCACGAAATCTGTTCAAATTTGCGGATCCATCTTTTGGCCAAGCAGAAAAGACAATTTAATGTCATTACAACTGTCTATAGGGACATATAACAAAACAAAGTTTGAGAGCGTATTACATAAAATGTACCCATAATTAGTTTACGTTTTCACTAAGTTTCTGATAACCTAGGCCCAGGATGTATGCATAATACATATGGAGATATTTTACTGTAATATTTTGCAGATATGACAATTTCATGTCATTATAACTGTATGGGCATGTATAAGAACACTCCATTACACAGGATTTTGCATTAATGAATCAACACTTTGACCTGATTTGTGATTAGCAAGGCCCAGACTATGTGCATACCAAATACAAAGAGGTTTTAATGTGGGAATTTTGAGATATGCCCATTTAAGGTTATTTTAGCTTTATATGGGCTTATATGGCAACATTACCTTTCAGAGACCATTACACAGGACGTAGTAGTCCTGCAGTAAAACCATCTTGTGTATTCGGTATGCACATAGTCTGGGCCGTGCTCATCACAAATCAGGTGAAAATCTGAACCAATTAATGCAAAAGTCTGGTGTAATGGTCTCTCAAAGGTGGTGTTGCCACATACAGCAATGTATAGTTACAATATAATGACCTTAAATTGACAAAACTTATTTGTATTTGGTATGTATATGATTTGGTCCTAACTCATGACAAACAGTATGAAAGTGTGGACTAATTATGGAATTTCCTTGTGTAATTGAGTGTTGCTATATATGCCCATACAGTTATAATGACATGAAATTGTCACATCTGCAAAACGTTACAGTAAAATATATTTTTATTTAATATGCATACATTCTGGACATTGGTTATCAAACGTAAACTTATTATGGGTAAATTTTAACTTCGGAATCGCAAATTTGAACAGACTTCGTGACAAGAGATCGCTCTTTCTGCCTTTTTTCTCACAAGTGCGTTACCTAAAGACACTGTGGCTGCAGGATTACCACAATACACCCTGTGGATGCGCACACACATTTGACAGGCGGATAGTTTGACCGTGCATTTTCAAAGAACGGATAGCTTGACCGCAGTCGAACGAGTGAGGTGCAGAGCCATCTTGCTAAAGCTTTGTATGTCCCCATATACCGTCAAATTACATGCATTCGCATAGGAAACACGCACTTCGAACCCGGTCCAAAATTACGCACAAAGGTCCTGGCGCACCTGTACGGTTGACCGTGGTAAAATCTCACACGTTTCCTCGGCTGGACGCGCAGAGCGCATCGCGATGCTCAATTAATAAAAAAACAAAACAAAGGATGTTGCGTCGCTGGAGGGAAAAGGAGAAGAAACACATTAACGTCAAACCGAAACAACTTGAGGCTGTTGTGATTGAAAGCACGGCTAGATGAATCAGAGCATGGCCCACTGCGAAGGCATTTTGTGTTTATACTGTATGTATATATTTTATGTTTTCGAAGCTTTGACATCCCTTATAATTAATTCTCGGGCAGTGGCACATTGTTTTAGTCCAGTCCCTTATGATGTCTCTTGTCGTTGGTTTACTAGGCCTAACTGCAATGCAACATATATCAATACTTTATGATTGATAATGGATTAAGAAAATACAAGTTAAAAAAAAAGTAAAGCCTACATAATAAAAACGAGGTGTGCTGATGGTAACCTTACCTCATCTATTTCTTCAGTCTATTAGATACATCACATTGCCTAAAAATTAAATAATTAATATTAGCCCACTATCTAAAGCAGTAGCACTCAATACACTGAAAGGCGATCATGAATCATACAGATTTATGAAATGAACACGAACCTTTATTGGGACAGAGACTTGGAAGTGGAAGAACTGCAAGATGAAATAGGCCATGTTCAGGATCATTAACGCTGTGTTGTGGGAAGGTCGGGAAGGTGACTTCACTTTCCATTACAGATGAATGGTTACCGCTGAATATCAGTAACGTCATGCCTTGCAATCCTCAAACTCAGGCAAACATAATTAGGGTATTTTCACTTACTTTCGGTTTTAGTTACTCCGAAATTCCACAGAATATGCAGTTGCACAACCTTTTTTTTTTATTCAGAGATTGCATTATGGTTAGTATTGTTCTCATGATCTACATACAGCCTGTTCCTGTCGTCAAATTGGTTTCAGAGAAGGTTAACCCAACAATTAATTGAAAACTATCGGTCATTTTGTAACTGCGTTTTAAGACAACTTAAAAAGTTAGGTTATTCTAATCTATGAATGAACTATAACCCCCAACTGTGGCATGTATATTTTATATGTACCTGGGCAGTAAGAGACGTGTGTGACAGTGAACCTGCAAAACTAGTAACTAGTCAACTGACTGATGTAGATCATTTAAGTAATTTTGAAGTGGTTTTTTTTCAATTAAGAAAGATATCAAAATACAATAGACTTAGTCCAGCATTTGGACAATGATTTAACTGTGTAATTAAAAAAGGAATGCGAACGAGTGTAAACTGAGATGCAGGTAATTTGTCTCTTTTCTACATTGCACTGCTTTTAACGTTTAATTGTGTTGTTTGTGGCAGTGTGTTGATTTCCATATAACATAAATTTCCATAAAGCGCGTCTCACAAAAGACACGCAGTCCAAGGGCGACACGTAGTGGTCATTGACTGAATTGCATTTATATTTTTATTCAGGTAGCCTATTGGATTCGATCAAACGTCTATTATTCAGAGAATCGAATGGATGAATGGTCTGAGATAAAGATAATATGCGCTACTGCGTGTGTGAGAAAGGACCGATCCTCAATGCAGTTAGGGTCGTTCACAGTTGCATTCGAGACATGCCAGATGCCATCACGTTTCAAGACTAGTTGTAATGGTCAGCTATGGTTAACTATGTGAGCTTGAAGCATCAAAAAGAACTGCTCAGATTTAAAAAGTGTGAAGTATGCACACTGACTAACACATCAATCAAACAACAATAGGAGGCGTTTTTCTTAAAACCTGAATATGCACAGATGAGTGTCAGGAGTTTAATGACATGCCAAGAGTGGCTGGCACTCATTCCTTGATAGATAATTGTCAGATTGCATGGGATTTCATCTTTTGAGAATGTCAATATTTGCTTTCCTGTCCATGTTTCTTATAGAGTTGCATTAAAGAAAATTCTACATCCAAATATTAACAAACACAATTACAATTTACAATTTGGCGTTTAGCTGATGCTCTTATCCTGAGCGACTTACAATTATGTATTATTTGTGAGTGATGTTTACTGTGCAAATGTTATACCCAAAAGTGAATGTGAATGCATTAATAATGAGCCGTTTTATTGATTTTGTTTCCACGCCAAACAACATTAAGACCTATCCAGGTAATGTAACAGCGACATCAGATATGTTTCAGATATCATTCTGAAATACTGGCATGCGCTACATTTTATAGGTAATATTAAACTCGACACAGGAAAAATGAACCAAAAACAGCTTTATTGTATTGATTTATATACCGTTGTCTTGAGTAACCAGTGAGTCTACCGTGAAAAGCAGGACATAAAGTGATTATAATCATATTCATCGTTTGAGGTGTTATAACTATTTTTAATATCTGAGGTGTTCTTGTATTCTACATTAAACAAACAATAAATAAAAAAAGAATTCATTACAAATGTACAGTTTTTTATAAAGATCCATTAATAATATCACAAATTTCTGTGACAGCAATGTTTTGAAAAATGCCCTTATATCACAAAGATCATCAACAGGTATTAAGCCAAAACTTCTGTTTCTCACCGACTTCTTTCATTTCTCTCTGTTTGATATCCGCACTCATTTACTCTCTTTCACCCACAAACCCACAAAGTACGTCCTGTTCAACAATATTTCATACTGCATTTAAACATATATACCATTGCAAAAGCAAGGTGAAGTTACTCCTTCACCTCGAGAACCAGCATGTAACAATTGCACATTATGTATATCTTCCCTACAGTAATATTAATATACTGATATCACAAGAAGGTGAAAGACATTCGGGGAGTATTAGTTTAATAATTTCAGTTCTATACTATGAATGCAGCCGCAAACATCTTATTATAGGTTTTTGATATGACCAGACTGTGTTGTTGAAGAAGATGCAGTAGACAGAGACAGAGTTGATTATTATCCACGACTATACGTGTACAGTTGAACCAGTTCAGCAGGCACTGATGCAGATATTTGGCTGAGATTTTTTTTATTTTTATGTATGCGTCATGTAAGACAGAGTAAGGTGGCGGTCAAAGCAAAAAATTACGAGATGTGTATAATAAGTAAGTCACATGGGGTTCAAAAGAGAAACATTTGGCATGCGGTAAAGTAGTCCGTTTCTACATTAAGGAAAAAAAAAAAAAAAAACGTTTCGTAAAAAGGACATAAACGAAAATGACTGATTTTTTCTTAATTTTTTTTGTTTTTCAACTTCCAGTGTTGCATAAAAAGCCGGCTACACAGTGGGTCAGGCTCCTTACTGCTCTTGCAGTGTGTGTGTGTGTGTGTGCGTATGTGTGTGTGCGCGTGTTGATATGTGTATGTATGCCTGTATGTTTGTTTGTATCTTTGTGCGTGCGAGCGTGTTAAACTGTTCTGTCGGCTCCTGAGCGCTTTCGCACGACCTTGCCCCCGTTGACCTGGTCCACGGCCAGCGTCTCCAGCTCAGCCTGCGGAGGGGCCAGCGGAGGGGTGCCGTGGGGGATGCGGTGTGCCACGCCCACGTGTGCCCTGTGCTGACGGTCCCGTGCGGGGCTGTGGCGGGGGCTGGACGAGGCGCCCAGGGGCGACGCGGGGGCCCGCTCGGAGGCAATAGGGGGGATAACGGCGGGACGTTCCCGCATCACCTGCGGTTCAGGCGTCTCTCTGCCCGCTTGCAGAAAGGGGGTGGGGTCGGGCATGGCGTCCACCGTCTCCCGGAGAACCAGCCGCCGTCCGTCTGGGCCGAGCCGGTACACCTCCGTCAACTCCGGGTGGAGGGGCTGCGAGAGGCTCTTCTTCATGCGGCGACGCGGGGTCTCGGGCTGCCTCTCTTTGGCAGGCGGGGGGGTGGGCTTGTAGGAGGTGACGGGGCTGACGTTGGGGCTGGCCTCGGAGGAGCTGCCCGCCAGCAGCTTCTTCTTGGTGGCGTGGAGCTGGGAGGTGAGGTAAGCGATGGTGCTCGCTCTCTGCTCCAGCTCCCCGGACAGCACGGCCAGCTTGTGGCTCTTCATCTTGAGCTCCTCTAGGTACTTCTTCTCCCTCTCCTTGATAGTGTTCTCCAGGACGGAGATCATGGCGTTCTTCTGCTCCAGGTCCCTCAGCAGCTCTGTGTTTTCCTCCTCCTTCTTCTTCAGCTGGGCCTCCAGCTCCTCGCACCTCCTCTGCAGCTCCTTGCAGCGCGCATCGCTGCTGTCTGCAAACACAATATCAAGAGGTTAAAAAACTAGCGCAC
>OMKK01013842.1:1450-11721 GCA_900302305.1 Polymixia japonica | reverse complement strand
TGTATGTGTGTGTGTGTGTGTGTGTGTACATGTGTATGTGTAACATGCCCATGTGTATGTATATGTGTGTGTGTGTGTGTGTGTGTGTGTGTGTGTGCATGCACGTGCATGTGTGTGTGTGTATGCATATGTGTGTGTGTGTGTGTATATGCATATGTGTGTGTGTGTGCATGCAAAATCCACATGATATATATAGGTGCCAGGGAGCGGGCAGGCGAACGTGGAAAAGGCCTTGAAGCAGTTTGCTCAGCTGGTGAATAACAAGGTGTTCCTGCTGACATTCATCCGTACTCTGGAGCTGCAGCGCTCCTTCTCCATGCGCGACCGCGGCTACGTGGCCTCACTTATCATGACCGCTCTGCAGGGACGGCTGGAATACGCCACCGACGTCCTCAAACACCTCCTCTCAGACCTCATAGAGCGCAACCTGGAGAGCAAAAACCACCCCAAGCTGCTCCTGCGCAGGTAAGCCCAGCGATGCACGGGTACGTCTTTTCTAAAGATGACATATAACCGTTTTAGGAATAAATCACTCCCCACCGCACACCGTTATTCCTAAAATAGAAGCGGCCCAGACACGTAAAAGAGTTACTCGATTCACCGTCTTTTAAAAACAAGTCACAGTTCATTTTCGTTTTTGCTTTTAATTATTCTAGGCGAATATGTGTCACTTGATCGTTAGATAATTTGAATCTAATTCTGTAACAAAGCTGTTGATATATATTTATATATTTCAATTTTATTTGCGTAGGGAAGGTATTCCGAACACCTAGGCTCTTTTCTGGCATGCGTTGTTAACCTGCCACAGTTACATACAGTACACGCACCCCAGAGAGTCTTCTACCGCTGCCTGTTAGCGGCTCCACTAGAGCAGTTAGGAGGTTAAGTGGTTATGACAATGGCCCCTTGACCGGAGGTGTTTAGAGGGAAAGCAATTATTAATTTTCTTGTTTTTCCCTCGCAGATTTTCCTAGACAGCTGGGGAATTCTTACCAGTGGCCTTCGGGCCACAAGCCTGACCGCTGCTGATCAGAGCTGCATATATAATTCCTCCGTGCGTTGTCCTTTCCGGCTCAGTTACCGCACTCCTGACGGACGGGGTAACTGGGCCAGCGAAGAGTCGAACCGGGGCACGCCTGAGAAAACGAGGCGAAAGACAGGAGGAGCGAAAGTGATAGAGAGAGAGAGAGAGAGAGAGAGAGAGAGGAAGGGCACGGCTGGAGGAGGAGATGGTCGGGAGCGGCGGCGAGCAGAGCCATTGTCAGTTCGGCTTATCTTCCGCGCGCCACTCATGAAACATTCAGCTGTAGCGCGCTCGCTTTCTCCCTCTTCACCTCTCCTCTCCTCCCCTTTCTCTCCTCTTCCTCTCCCCCCCCCCTCTTTCCTCCACCTCTGGTTATCTGCTGATTGTTTTCCCCGGCGCTGAGGCCGGCCCGCTGAATATTTCATGAGGTTGTTTTTTTTTTGTTAGGAGGGCTCTCTTCAATCCGAGACACACTCATTAAATATAAGGGCCGCGCTAACGCGGGAGCCGGCGAGACTTGAACTCGTTAGCCCAAACGCGGCGCTCCGCGCGGAGACGCTCCTCGATTCGACGGGATTCAGTCAACGGGAGGGAAGATAGAGGTTAAGTTTAGTTAGCTCAGGTTAAAACTGAGAGAGCGCGACACGAGGAACAGCAGGTTCGACAGAGGGAGAGACACAGCCATGTAAAGGTGGCCGCGCTCTTTAGCTTTAACTTTGAAACAAAGGCTCGTACTCCAGTTTAAAGGTATTACTACATGACTTAAAGGGATTGCTAAGGTAAAAAATCATCAAATCTCTTCCCATCTGGTTTCGCGTTTTTGCTAAGTGTTGACACAGCGAGGGAGAAACCATGTCAAGTGGACATCAAAGTTGCGTCTGCACAATTATGTCATGACCCAAATATATTCTGCACTGGCGGCACTCAGCTTCACCGCGTCCTCTGAGACCGAGCAGAGGAGTCAGGATTTCTATGTAAACCCACTGTAGTCTTTTCTCTCCCCCCCCCACCCCCGACGCTGTCAGGCTCCTCTACATCTTAAGTCATGAAAGAATAATCGGTGCACTCTAGTGCTCTGTGGGATCCCCTCCTGACAAACGAGTTCACCTCTCCTCTTGTCTTTGCAGAACGGAGTCCGTGGCGGAGAAGATGCTGACGAACTGGTTCGCCTTCTTGCTCCACAAATTTCTCAAGGTAACGCGAATGACTCGGGCGTGGCGGGGGGGCCGGCGTACATCGTGACTACACTACGGCGCTCTTTAAAATGATCGTTAGCGATTTGACGGCAGATACGTGTACGCGAGTTGGACGCGTACCTGTCGTTTCACGGTCTGACGTTGCCGCGTTTTTACGCCGCGTTTTCACGAACCCACGTTTTTACGCCCATCCTATTGGGTCAAGTATGACTCCGGCTTTGCTGTCGATAAGCAGAGTGGGTTTTTTTCGGTTGACGATGTTGGACTTGACCCAACAGGTGCCTCTCCTTTCTTGCCTTTGTCTCTCTCTCTCTCTTGCTCTTTTTTTTACGCCTCTCTTCTCTCCCTTCCCCCCTTTTCTCTGTCATCCCCGGGTTCCCCTCTGAAACGAAGGAGTGCGCTGGCGAGCCTCTGTTCATGCTGTTCTGTGCCATCAAACAGCAAATGGAGAAGGGGCCGATAGACTCCATCACCGGAGAGGCCCGCTATTCCCTCAGCGAGGACAAGCTCATCCGACAACAGATCGAATACAAGACCCTGGTGAGTGACGAGGGCGTTCCGCGGAGATTTCCGGACGTCTGCCTGTAACCGTTTTCGCACGTCTCTTGACACGGAGCCGGGAAGAGATGAAAAGGAGTTGAGAGCAAACCCCGGAAGTTGGGTGTCTGCCTAGTCAACAACTTGTTTAAATACTGTAGTTTAAATAAGAGGAAGTCATTTCACGCATAATGAAGCAGGATAGACTTCAGTTGTTTTTTTTTAAAGTGGAGCGTAATCAGCATAAAATCAAAACCAAACAAACCTTGTGTAGAATTTCCAGAATATTCCAATCCAGCCCCAGAGTCTGGTAAATCCCGTTGTATGCTAAATTAAACCGGGAGAGTTTAAATAATATAATAGTAGTATAGTAGGGGCCACCCAGACAGAACTGTGTTTTTCCCATTAAAGTGAAGCCGGGCTGGTTTCAGTAGCCCGTCAGAGCGACCTTTCCTTCAGGCTTCAGCCCCAGAGCACAGCCAGCCGTCCGCTGACGGGATGACACCTCTCTGATCGCCGCAGCCGAGAGTCTTGAGCGTCTGTGTCTCATTACTTGTTTAATGCTCCCGCTAGAGCTGTACAACCCGCATCCTAGAGGTGTGAAATTACATTTCTGGCCCGAGATCCTCTCCACGAGGACAGTTTGGTGGCGAGCAGGTAATGAAAACGCATTTCTTGCAAGCAACACCTTTTTCCCTCTCTCTCTCTCTCTCTCTCTCTGTCTCTTCCTCTCCTGGCACCCCAGACGCTGAGCTGTGTGAACCCAGACAATGAGAACAGCCCGGAGATTCCCGTCAAGGTGCTCAACTGCGATACCATTACCCAGGTGAAGGAGAAGATCCTGGACGCCGTGTACAAGAACATGCCCTACTCCCAGCGGCCCCAAGCCGCGGACATGGACCTAGGTGAGGCGCGCCGGTCGTACCGTTACAAACCAGCGCCGCTGTAAACGTATTTTACCGCGGCGCGGGCCGCGTGGTTACGGGCGGCGGTCGCCTACATAGAAAAACCACGGGCCGAGAACAGGAACGCCGTCAGGATTATCAAATCAGCGCCTCCTATCGAACTAGGCCACGAAACACCTCCAGAAGGCTCTAAAGACAGCGCAGTGTATTCTCAGCGGTGATTAAATCTACACACACCTTCGCTAGGCTA
Organism: Polymixia japonica; assembly: GCA_900302305.1. NCBI lineage: Eukaryota > Metazoa > Chordata > Actinopteri > Polymixiiformes > Polymixiidae > Polymixia > Polymixia japonica. The sequence continues at coordinate 7,809 of OMKK01013842.1, read as the reverse complement.
CACCGACAACTACGCCTCGGTTTACACACGCGACATGTCACCCAATAATGAAGGGCTGGGAGCACATACAGGATGTGGTATTGAATCAGGTTTGTAGTTTTCCACTTCGAGGGGGGTTTATTGGTTGGGGATGTGGAGAGGGCCAGCCTGTTCAATATCAGAGCCTGTCAATACCATGTGTCATTCGTGGTTTTTTGTTTTTTTATCAGAAACACAATAACTGGATTAGTCAAACACGGGGAACAGGGCAGGGACACGAGAGTTTACAGTTTCACGGAACATACTGACATGTGGTAAACGGGACGTCCTCAACGGCGCAACAGGACCGAGCAAGATACGATACACAGGGGACCGTATAGATATCACTCCTACTAAAGTAAAGCGCTTTGAATAGAAGCAGTCGACAGATGCCATATGTTACATATGTACACATTCAATATTTACCTACAGAGTGGCGACAGGGCCGGACAGCACGCGTGGTCCTGCAGGACGAGGACATCACCACCAAGATAGAGAGCGACTGGAAGAGACTGAACACGCTCGTGCACTACCAGGTCTGCCGATAACGTTTTACAAAACCACTGTACTGTACGCTACCTGTCCCCTAGCAACCTGAGTCCACTGTATAATTTTCAACCTTTGTGTCTATTGATGGTTAGTTGAACATACATGCTGTTTTTTGGCTGGACCGCAATAGCCGGACCAGTCCTATAAACGTCCGGACCGACTGACTGACGAGTGATGAAGTTACACCATTGGTCGGCCAAGTGTTGGAGTTTCCCCATTGGCCGATGTATCCGTTTCAAATTAAAACCCTAAAAAAAAAAAAAAAAAAGCAAGCAAGCAAATGCACGATAAGACCTGTGAGTTTGCCCACTGCAACCAGTCCTCCTGTTACCCTCCTGTGACCCGTGAAACCCGAGACGACCTTTTTTGCAGACATTCTGATCCAACAGCTGTTAGTGGGAGAGGGATATAATGCTTTGCCTGTGTCTTGCAGGTGTCTGAGCGCTGCGTTGTGGCCTTGGTGCCTAAGCAGATGTCGTCATTCAATATCCCGTCCTCAGCCAGCTTCCCACGCAGCATCAGCAGATACGGTCAGTTCTGTTCCAGGGACACGTGTACCGACGCATGACTCACTAATTCACCCCTCAACTGTACTGTACCCACCACTGCTGTCACACATGATCAGTCTGTTACTATATTAAACAATAAACAGAGAGCTTTTGTTTCGAAACGAGAGATCGACCTTTAAAAGAAAAAAAAAGAAAAAAGATTTATGAGATTTACAAAATTCCAAAATTATATAAAAAATAAAAATGATACTTTTTAAAGGACTGTAGGTAACATAAGTCCTTGATTGACAAAATGACAACATTGTTACAGACGGCATCCTGTCTTTTAGAGATAATAAATGATTTTTTTCAAATTCAGAGTTATGCCATTTTGGAATTGAACTCTTATATATCTGACCTTTGACCCTCCAGGGGTGGACGTATCCTTCCGCTCTACCCCCACCAGCCCCGACAGCCCCCACTCCCGTGTCCCCATGCTGACCCCTGACCTGGAGAGTGGGGTCAAGGTGTGGCACCTAGTCAAGAACCACGACCACGGGGACCAGAAGGAGGGTGAGCGTGGCAGCAAGATGGTGTCAGAGATCTACCTGACGAGATTACTGGCCACAAAGGTACGACATATTGACATCATATCTCTGACAAACAAGTTCTATTCTGTTCTATTCTATACTGTTCTATTATGTTCTATTCTATTCTATTATGTTATATTATATACTTACACCAAAAGCCTGTTTGCGTTTACCATGATCATTTACAGGGAGAATGATTTTTACAAGTTTAGTCTAAACACAATGTTTTCGACAGGGAACGCTACAGAAGTTTGTGGACGATCTCTTTGAGACTTTGTTCAGCACCGTGTGTCGGGGCACCGCCTTGCCTCTTGCCATCAAATACATGTTTGACTTCCTGGACGAGCAGGCGGACAAGCACGGCATCCACGACGTGGACGTTCGCCACACCTGGAAAAGCAACTGGTGAGGGCAAGGGGGAGACTCGCTTGTTAACCGTGACAGTAAAGCCAGCTGACTGTGTTCAACGCATTTCACACACAATAAATTGTGACACTCAGACTAATTTCACGGGATTGGCTACAGATAATATAAAACAAGACTATAAATACCCTCAGTGTACAAAGTATTAGAAACACCGTTCTGATTTTGAGTTGCAGATGGAACTTTCTACCATCCTCAGTTTCATTTGTCTCGAGACATACAAGAAAAGTCTTTAATACGTCCTTAACCACCTTATGTCCCTTTCGTCTTCGTTACCAAATCATGACTAAAGTGAAGTGAATTAAACAGGTGGTTTCGTTCAGTGGTCTTTTGTGGGAAGAGCAGGTGGTCCTCATATTTTGTACACACTTAAAGGCACAATCAGCAAGGAATGTTGTTGTTGTTTTGGTTTGCACGTTGCCTCAGTTGGCGACGGCCATCTTTCGCTTAGTGAATTTAAAAAGAAAGGAGTTCACCTAAAAGTGCCTTTTAACAGTTTTCTGTTAGGCGAAATGCTTCCAAACAGCCACATCACACTGTTTACAAAACAAACAGAAGTGGGGCGACGTGACCGTTCAAACCAATCGCAGATTGTGCCTCTGAGGTAAATTATTTCACAAAATTCATTCTTAGGTTTTTGTTTTAACTCTGTTTATCTCTTTTTCTCTCTCCCTGTCTTTTCTCCTCAGCCTGCCTCTACGCTTCTGGGTAAACGTGATCAAGAATCCTCAGTTTGTGTTTGACATCCATAAAAGCAGCATCACAGATGCCTGTCTGTCTGTGGTGGCCCAAACTTTTATGGACTCTTGCTCAACGTCTGAACACCGTTTAGGCAAAGACTCACCCTCCACCAAACTACTGTACGCCAAGGACATACCACATTACAAAAGCTGGGTGGAAAGGTAAGAGAGAGAGAGTGTGTGTGTGTGTGTGTGTGTGTGTATGTGCTTGAATGCATGTGGGATTATGCATAACACCCAATGACTGAAACCTTGAGTCATTCCTTCTTTATTTTCCTGCCAAAATACCTAAGGTAGATATTAAACGTTGGATATCCATTTGAGTTTCCACAGTGTTAAAAACCCCCAACATAAAACGGTGAATATCACCACACACAAATATCTGGCCTTGACACAGACTGCGTGTGTGTGTGTGCGTGTGCGTGTGTCTCGTCCAAGGTACTACGCTGACATCAACCGCCTGCCTGCCATCAGTGATCAGGACATGAATGCCTATCTGGCTGAGCAGGCCCGCCTTCACTCCAACGAGTTCAATGTGCTCAGTGCCCTTCATGAGATCTACGCCTACGTCAGCAAGTACAGCCAAGAGGTGAGGCCGCGGTTTGATATCTACTCAACACATAGCAATAGCCACAAGTAGACGTATAATTCTTACAGTACTGACACAGTTATAGTTGACCGTGGTGTTAACAGTTTGTAATAACAGTGCTGTTACCCTGGAATGAACCTCAATGCCATAGTAAAGTTATGCAATAGCAATTAGTATTATTATTATTAGTAGTGGTAGTATTTATTTATTTATTTAAGGATTTCTCAACCAGGCAGCCCCAATTAAAAGTAAAAAGTTATTCAAATAAAATAAAGTAAAACAAAAACTATCATAGACCTAGTAGTGCCAGGTGTGCATGTATTATATAACTAGTATGTATTTCTGTGATTTATAGTACGTATATATTTGCATGTTTCATAGAACTAGTAGTGGAATGAGTTTGCGGAACTCGTGTGTCTGTGCTGACGTGCTCATGTGTTTCTGTGTGTGTGTGTGTGTGTGTGTGTGTGTGTGTTTGTGATTCAGATTATTGAGGCACTGGAGCAGGATGATCAGGCCCAGAAGCAGAAGCTGGCCTACAAGGTGGAACAGATCATCTCAGCTATGTCTTTAGAGAGCTGAGACACACACACACACACACACACACATACACACACACACACATACACACACACACACATACACATGCGCGCGTGCAGGTATGCACAGACTGAGACAGGCACACACTCACACACACATATATGTATTCGCACACACGGTACGCACATGCATTCACACACACACACATGCACACACGCTGTAAAGACAGAGCTAGTGATGTACGCAAGGACATTACAGACATGGACCTAAACACACGCTGAATGGACGCGCACCCACACACAAGCACATACACACACAGAAACAGATACAAACACACACACTGATATATACGTAAACAGTACACAAACACCCAAACCACATCACACATCAAACAGCAGACCATCCCAAAGCACGAGGTTTGGATCCACTGTCATCATTTTCTTTTTCTGAAGAAACTCCAACAGGCAAACGTCCAAGGTTTAAAATGTTCCTATAGAGGGAGGATTTGGTCGGTCGCTGTTGCCCAAGTAAGCGGCCAACTCTCGTCCACTGGGTGAATAGATTGTCTTTGTAGTTGCGGTTTGCACGAAACGTGCGCGCCGCGGATTTGCGGCTGGAGCTCTGAAGAGAATAGCACTTAATACAGAAAGACTCGCAAAATCAACGGGGGAGCTCTTCAGACGTGGCAGAGATGAAGGACATTGATTCGGACCTAACGGGGCGCGGTACATATCACGGACTCGGCCTTGGAGCTACATCGCCATTCGGAGCGGAGACTGTAATATTGTGTCATAAAGACTTTTCCCCTGTCGCCTTTTCAAGGCCTACGACGAGAGAACACTTAAGACTGTGCAGTCGTTAAATATCACCCTTCCACCTCCGTTTCAGAGGATATTTGTTTGTTTGGATTTCGTTTTTTCTGAAATGCAATCTGCTAAAGACCGAAAGCAATCTACACAAAGCTCTTAGTTGACAGGGTGAGGGTCAAATCCTTTCATAATCCTAAACAGATAATGCATTCACCTGGAATTTTGAGTATTTGTATAGCTATTTCCAAGACCCAAACCCTGGCTTTCAGTGCCAAATATAATATTTCTCATGTTTCATTCATATTAAATGTCCCCGTAGAAGCTATTAATAGTAGATGTCATTGTTCAGAATGATCCCGTTTGGGATAGGACATTTTATACAATAATGATCGATAGACCACTAATTCAGCCATTTAAAGATAAGAGGAGACCAAATTGAACAATAGCAGGAAGTGTGATTAATGTCACTATAATCCTGAAACCTTTACCACAGATTAGCCTCATCCCCGCTAACACAACCTGTCTCCCTTCTGTTCTCTCTCATCAGTCATTGTTTACATTGAACACGATACTTGAAATGCACCGAGTCTACAAATTATGAAGAACACCTGCTCCTTCCACGAAAAAAGTCTGACCGGCTTAATCGAGATGAAAGCATCGATAACGTTGATACCTTTAACCTAAAATGATCTCACCAATTAAACGTCCTTAGAGCACGAATTGGATATATGTAGATGAAAGGGAGGACGTGGTTTAGAGAATTTCTAAAGCCCAGCGCGAAAAGGGGCGCGTCCCAATATTAGGAGGTGAGGTGCTTCCTATACTTTGTACACGGAGTGTATATTTAATTAATGTGACTTGTTTTATCTGCCGTTGATTCTGAAAGTGCTCGTTTAACATGTCTGTTTGCTGGGTGTCGGCACTATCGTCTCCTTGCAGGTATTCCTGGATTCACAGTTCAAAGTATCACCTCCATGTTTTAATTTCATCATTTCATCAAACTGTCGTTTCCTTGCTGCTGTATTTATTGAGTGCCATATCCAAACTTGAAAATTATTATCGTTTTGCGGAGGAATTCGGATTTCCACGTGACGGCATTGATAGAGGCTTTCATGTTCGCTTGTTTGTCTGTGATTCATCAGCTGCAGAGATGAAAGATGAGTTTCATTCCGTGCTTGAGGATATTTCACTACATAAAAGTCACTATGACTATCTATTGCCATCATTCTGGAGAGCTGCGCTTTTTATACCATTAAGGGTTTGTTGTACTCCCTCAAGGACCTTGATTCATGTTTATAAAGAGATAAATAAAATGAAATAAATAATAAATACATTTCCTGTTAAATGTTGGAATATGACAAAGAATCCATCCCTCTGTTATACACTGTTAAATGTGCGTTTTGATGATGATAATTTATAAATGTGTTGTGCAATAAGCTGTCAGACATTTAAACTTTTAATCTTTTTTTAACTATATATTGTTGTATAAATATTGTACATACAAAACACTCCTATTTTGCAAGCAAATGATTCACTTTGTACTGTTGTTATACATTAAATGCTCAGCTGATGGAAATGAGTTTGTCTGTTTTTATGTTGTTTTTTGTTTATCT
>OMKK01013807.1:37861-47920 GCA_900302305.1 Polymixia japonica | reverse complement strand
CAGCAGAGGATTGGTTGAGATGAAGAGAGAGGGTAAAGGTTGAAAAAGAAACACAAAGAATCAGAGAGTAAGCACTTGGAAATGTCTTTCTTTGACAAAACAAGAACTTCTCTGTCAGGTTGTTCGTTTGTTATAAACACGAGTGGCAGAAACCTCTGGTCTACCTGTGGACGGACACACACGGGTGTTGTTAGAGAAACACACACACACTTAGATGAACGCGTACTCTCAGGCATAAACGTTCATACTCAGACACAGACACACACCCGGGGACAGACAGAAGTGTGGATCTCGCAGACATAGTCTGCGATTACAAATGCTGCCTAAGCACGCACTCACTCACGCACGCCTCTGATACATAATGGGCTGGTTTATCTGAGCCGTGGGAAAATCTGTTTACTTCTTCTTACCGTGAAAATTCAAAACCTGCGTGACCCTTGTGTAACCAGAATTAGGATGAATATGTGCTCTTTGAAGTCTGGAACGCTTGCAGATGGTCACAAAAAGTCCTTTAAAAGCCTTCTCATTTCTTTCATTTGTTTTGAGCTTTACAAATTCAATTTTAAATATTCAGCAGCAGAGAGACAGACGCTCAGGATTTTGAACTCCTGTCTTGTTAAGATGATTTTTGTTTTAATCTTCCTTTCCTAATCAATTTATATGGTATTCATTATCCTGCTTGTCCACATTCGTGTCTTGATAAGAATCTTAATCAGGACTGGCACTAGCCGTTCATCTTGTAGACTGGATTTGATACATAACCAACTTACAGTACAGTCAAAAGTAGGAGGTGAGCCAAATGCAATGCAATGTTTTCTATTTTATTATCTTTCATGTTCTGCCTGCAACGTTTCCCTAAGCAGTGGATTCAGTGAGCTCAAAAACATTTGTGATATGTCACCCTCTTTAATCAGGCCACACATATACTGTAGGTGCAACTCCTGTAATTACTCTCGGCTGAAGCAGCTCAGTCCAAAAACAAAAAATTGACACTACTGTAAAACACATACAATTTCGAAATTGAACAAATGAAAAAACAAAAGGCCAAATTACATTTAGTTACTGATGTTAACACTTAATACCTATACCACTTAATACCTAACATCAACTATACATTACCTTCCTATTCTTATATTAGCTTTATGGCTAATTAGCAATACTGATGATGCTATGCTCCCCTGTTCCTCTGTCCCACTTTGTCCTGTAGCTATGCCAACGTGAAGAAGTGCAGCAATGAGGGCCGGGCCCTGATGCAGCTGGACTTCCAGCAGTTCCTGATGAAGCTGGAGAAGCTGACGGACCTGCGTCCCATCCCCGATAAGGAGTTTGTGGAGACCTACATCAAGGCCTACTACCTGACAGAGAACGACATGGAGCAGTTCATCAAGAATCACAGGGTAAGACGGCATCCCAGCCTGGCCTCGAAGGGTTGGAGAGAACGGTAACGAGGTTTTTGCTGCATCAGTTGAATAAATGGTTGATGATTATTAAAGAGATGTTAAAGAGATGCGTTTGAGATTGAGACGTTTTTGTCAGCTTGTATATGCGGTATGCAGCACTAAATACATGGTTTACTTTGTATACTTTTTTTTCTCTTCTTCCAGAACGTGAAGTAAATACTAATCTAGAGTTTCTTTGAAAAGGTGGTGTGGAGACATGCCTTTTTTCTAACTGTTTGTTGCTTTCCGTTGAAGGAGTACTCCATGAAGCAGCTAGCCAACTTGGTGAATGTGTGCTTGGGTTCACACATCAACAAGAAGGCTCGTCAGAAACTACTGGCGGCCATCGACGACATTGATAGACCAAAAAGATAAATGGATAGACGGGACCCACAACAAAATTACCACCCAGCCCATAGGAATGGACACTCCAACAAAACCATGCCCATAGCTCAGCGTAGAATGTATATATTTTCAGTTTAGAATACACATACCAAGGTTGAGGTGCGTTCAGTAAACGTCAGTAGTAAAGATTGCTAGCTAACAGTGTTAGTTGTCAAGCCATTACGAAAATATGTTTCGTAATAGTTTTATGCTAATGTCACTAACATACAGTCTCTCTAATAGGCTGAAAAACACATCTTTTCAAATGAAAAGATGCGAACCATTTGAATCTTGTTGAATGCGCCTCATGACATGAAGAAGGATTGAAATACTAAAAGTTCTGCTCACAATCATGTAACCGCATTTAACCTGTGGATGTATAAGCCCACTACAATGCATGCCCTGCATCTTTACATATCGTTACATTTGTCATCTGTCAGTAAGACAAAGAAATCGTCACTGAACATGTATAGATTACATTAAGAGATAATTGCATAATGTTGAGTTTTGTGGTTAATATATCCATCTGAAGGTTCAGGAGAAGGTTTTGGCTGGATTCAGGTGCATATAGCGACTGTTTGAACATAAAGCCTTGGACACGTGATTAATTCTGTTCCCTGAGGTTGAGCTGATGGAGGCCCGTTGTGTTATACAAGGCCGTTTAATGGAACAATATAAGTTATGACAGCCCATATGTTTGTTCTGTGTTATTTCAGTTCAGGCCATTTACTGTGCCTGACTGAATGTTTTGTTTTTACTTATTCTGTCCATGAATGATGTTATTCCAATATAATAATGATTCTGACAATATTATAAACTGTTGTAGGTAATATTAACAAATTATTAAGATTGTATCGGCACCAGCTGCACTCGTTTGTCATCGTCTGTCATATCTTATGAGGAAATTTATTTTATTCTCCCGGTTATGGGTCTCTGAAAATGTATTGCTTATCTTGCAAATCAATGTCTGCACTTCTTGTTGGATAGCAAAATGTGGATTACTCTTTTATCAATTCTGTAAGTTAGCGCAGTGAAGCATCGATTCTGTGACTTTTCACAAGTTAACGGTTGAACTGTGGAGTGATCAAAAAGAAAAACATTTCTTTCAAGGCTTTTATAAAACTAGCCCTCCAATCACCTCTGTCAGTTGAACACAGCCAGCCCTGTCTGAGAGGCAGTGATTTACTGTCAAGTGAGAAAAACAATGAAGTAACAGTTTTTGATCCCGCTCTAATGCCATTCTTATTTTGTGCACAACCTTTTCAATAATACTGTAAAATGTGAATATTTTGAACATTGTTCCTATTTATTATTTTTTTGCTTTTTGTGTCTTGTTTTGGTTCAGCTTTTTTTATATGATAATTGCTGGATGTGTGCTGTCATCTCAATCTCAATACCCTGTAACCTGTCAACTGTAAAGGTAAACATGGACAAATTATGTTAAACGATCAAGTGCACTATTATGAAAATCAGTAATCAGTGTTGGAGTTGTAGGTTAAACCAAAATTATTCTAATGTAATAAACGCACTAACTGTGGACACATCGTTGTCTCTTTCTTCTTTATTCGTCTTCTTTCATTCTTTCGTTCTTTCATTCGTCTTTGAAAAAAAATTTAAAAAATCCCCGGGGTGACTGCCCACTGCTCCTATTCTAGGAAGACTGGAAGATTCCTAGTAGAGGATGGGTCAAATGCAGAGATGTAATTTCATATGCATGTACTTGTATAATGATTAATAAAGCTAACTTGAACTTGAACTTGAACTTTATTCATGTGACTAAAAGTACCAAAACAGTTGGACAGCCTCATTAGCAGCCACATGAAAAACGTTATGTACAACTTCATAACTCTGCCCCAGACAATTTAGCATAGGTGCTTACTCATAGCTGATGTTCATTTTGCTGGTCCTCAGGATGTATGGGGGCTACGTTTTAGCATGACATCTCTCAAACTTAATGATGCTTTACTCAGCTAAGTCAAGTCACTGTGTTTATTGTCATATGCACAGTTAAAAACAAGTCACCCTGTACAATTAAATTTTTCATTTGCCACTATGAATGCTGTTATCAAAGAAACACAAGGTGTAGAAAATGAAAAATATAAAAAATAAAATAAATAAAATATCAGGAGAGATAAAAGAAATATAAAGAAAGATAAAAATATCTGCAAAATTCTATATACAGACAGTGGGTCAATGTCTGTGAGTGTGGAGTGTGTGTGTGTGTGTGTGTGTGTGTGTGTGTGTGTGTGGAGGAGGGGGGACGGTTGATTCCTGTATGGTGAGGTGGGTTAGGGTGGAGGCAGCAGGGGCAGTGGATTGGATCTGTTGATCAGTCTGGTGGGCTGAGGGTAAAAGCTGTCCCTCAGCCTAGAGGTCCTGCGTGTCACACATCTGTACCTCCTGCCAGGGAATAAGTGTGAGGTGGGTGGAGTCTTTGATGATGCTGCAGGCTCTTCTGTGGACTCTCCGGTAGTAGATATCCTGCAGAGATGGTAGGGGCAAGTGTAGTGTAGGAGTGCTTTAGGCTTCCCCCTGCAGTTCTAAACCCTTGGCCTTGAAGAAGTGGTGGCCTGTTGATTTGGGCTGGATTCATTGAGGTGTGAAGGAATGATTGTGACTGTTTCATGACGGGATACTTTAAGATAAAGTGGCTTTGTTTGGCATTGGATCGGTCCACATCCATAGAGGATGGCAATCATGGCTAAATTAAAACGTGGAAATGGTTCCCTGTCAACTGTAAGTGTTTTTGTGATTGCATCTCTGTATCAAAATTTCCAGCGTGTGCGTTTGTGTGACCTTGTGAATCTGTATACGAGTATGCATGAGGGCTCAGCCTATACCTAGTTCTGCTTGCATGTTTGTGATGGGAGATATTAAATGTTTTTTTAGTTAAATTACTATTTAACTCAACTTATTATCATAATTACACATTACACCAGCCAAAAAGGACTTGCATAAATAGCTGGATACTCTCTAAACTTGTGTATTCTAGACATTTTCTTGTCCAGACTCTCTTTGTGAATCCCCACTGAGCCATAAACGTCTTGAGTAAGTCAGTCTCTCCCCAATACAACTGTTCCCATTCTTCCCAGTCCTTATGCTGACACATCCTAATGTACCCAGTTGGATCCTGCCCCTACCATGATGCCACGCCCCAGTTAGTCTCCATCAGACAAAAGGCCAGGGCCTTTTTGATCTGTGCATCTGCCTTGTCTCGGCATCATACTGAATTGGCTGCAGAACTATTGCTGGCAAGGTCTGTTAGTACTGTTTACTTTGCATCATGGTTGATATACTGAGATATGACAACGGATGCAGATAGATTAGAAACTGATCTGGCAACCTGGGCTGTGCTGGTGATGCATGAAAATGAAAATTGTTGTTTGACTAATAGCTGGTCATAAAAAGTGGGTATGCAGAACCCCCCCCCCAAGAGAGTTTATAGCTCAGTGAGTGTTGCTTTTTATTGTCAATCAAAGGTTTTGTGTAGAACATACAGCATCTGCTAAGGCGTTTTGAGAGTATCTATCAATCAGAGCTCTTTGAAAATGTAATGCCCTGAAATGCCCTTTCCAAATCAGTTGATCTTGCTAACGTAAAACATGATATCCACGGTTGGTAGGAATGACCAGTGATATCGATTACCCAAAGTTGAAATTCATCTTTTAACTTGTGCCTGTCAGGGAGTTAAATGCAGAGGGTTAGCTACACATCGGCACCGCTGGAGGTAGTAAGGATTCAGTGCTCGCTCAAGGACATTTTAGCAGGGCAGATGCTTGGTTTAAAAGTCTTCCCTACTCACAATGCTACCTTAGCTGTTAACAACTCAACAAGCAAAACAGGTAATTCATAGTCATCGTCTGGAGCAATATGTTAAATATCCCCATATTACCCACTTTTACAGCTACTGTATGTGCTGTTCAAGCCTATTTTGAGGGGGGAAAGGACCGACTAGTGCAGACTATACCGGGAGTAGAGAGCTGAAAAACACGGTGCCTCTCAGGTCAGTATATCCATCAGTTGATGTACTAGAGACCAATGATTGAGCCTCGCTCTCAAGCGATAAGAGAAGAGTTATTCAGATAACAGAACAAGAGAAAACCAAAGATAGCAAACCAAGGAACTGTGCACAATAAATATATTCCTTTATTTGTAACGACAACCAAGTCTATTCAAGGTGTACTTTATTAAAGCTGTTGTATTGATTTAGTCCTAAATACCAAACAAACCTGCATGGATATGAAATTGTATGATGGATGTTTTCCCAAGGAAATAGCAGATGTGTCCATTACTGCACAGATTGAGGAAGTCTGAAATATTCATGGCATTCACTAGCAACCTCAGGGATGTTTCATACTTACTCTGGTCTGCTGTAAAATTAAGTGAATGGTTTGTACTCCAACTGTATTCGTTCCATTGTTAACTTGGCAAAGCTAACACTATAAAAGTTTCTTATAAAAGCCAAGCAAGTCAGTACAATTAAATTACATGGGTCATTTGCAAATGTGGGCTCTATACACCAGTTAGAAAATTGCATAAATAGCTGTAAAAATCCCTGGATAATATATCTTCCACAATATATGAAAATAATTATTTACATTTTATTTTCAGCAACCCCTGGGTACTTTATTAAACTTGGCAATTTTGCTGTATTTAATGAACACAGTGCCTGTATTTTCTCTACTCATTGACTGTCATAGATTGGAGCAGTTAATTGAATGTTGAGCTCTGCTGCATAAACTTTCATGGCAGCCCTAAGAGAATCTTACTCCAGCAGGTGCTGCTAATTTGTTGCGTGACTAGCCTTGCCTGGGAACAACAAATGTTCTGTGTGGTTGTAAACATATGCAGTTTGATATTAGTTGGGTAGGAGAACTTCTCCAGAAATACAGGGATATTGAACAGGGCTCTGCTTCCCTATGAACCCCAGGTTACACTTTATAATAACTACACACTATAAAGCATTTACAACGTATTAGTTAATAGTTAATTAATCCTTTATAAAACATCAACAATACATTATTAAATCATTACAAAGCTATTAATAAACACATGATTTATAGTCCTGGTTCAATAGCAGCAGTCATGGTTGATGCAGCAGTGCAGTAAACGGTGACATAAACAGTCGACAGTGCAGACAAGCAAGCAAGCAAATATGCAATGTGGAATATTTAGCTGTATGAGTTGAGAAGCCTGGTGGTAAAAACTGTCCTTAGGTCTGGTGGTACGTGCGGCCATGCTCCTGTATGGTCTGCCAGACGGTAACAAGGAGAACAGTCTTCTGCAGACACAGCTGGTGGAAGATATCCAGACTGGCCAGGAGACTGTTGCCAGTGATGTGCTGTGCCGCCTTCACCAAGACTCTCTGTGATTTGCGGCTGTGGGCAGAGCAGTCAGCAAGCTCTTGATGGTGCACCTTTAGAAGTTTGTGAGGATGCTGGCGTTCATGCCGAACGTCCTCAGTATCCTCAGGAAATAGAGTAAAATAACATGATAATTTACATCTTCCATGTCAGCCACTCTTTTGTGGTCCTCTTGGAAATCTCTTACATAGAAAGGAAAATCAATGCTCTTTTCTATGTGAAATGGGCATTGATTCCTATTTCTGGAATTATATCTTGGAGTAAATTACAGGTTTTCACAGTTAAAATAAATGGACAGTGTATTTCAAGTACCTCATTTCAGGTACAATAGAATGAAGTCCATTTTCTTCAATAGGTTAGTTCAGGCTTGGCTTTGATTAAAAAAAAAGGCTTGTATTATCATGCTGGTATTATCTTCAAATGTATTGGCTGAGGGTGTCTTGTATCTAAGCATTTGTATAGTGTGCTATTTCATTTGGAAGGCCACTGATAAATACAGTAAGTGTCATAATGGTCAGTAGTTTTGTAGTATTTTTGTTATAGGAACATCGATGTTCACTTTGTTGATGATTTATTTCCCTCTACTTTTGTTCCTACTTTTTTATGTATCGACCCAGTGACCATTTGTCCTTTAAACAAAACGTGGAGATATCCTGAGCAAAACACAGGATATTCAACTGACTTTCATACTCTCACATTGTAATATTTTCACATTACTGGTTGACTTTGGATATAAGTCATACCAAGCAAATAAGCTAAGAATAAGGCAAAAACAACAAAACAGACTTAGGTCATTAGACTTTTGTAACTGTGAGTCAGGCTAATAGACTGAATATTTATGCAGAGATAAACAAACAAAAATCTAGATTATTGCAGATAGTTAATTTCATGGTTTCCAGCCCTTTGAGCATTGCATATCACAAAAACTGCAAGACAGAGTGATAGCTTTTGGGCACTGAAGACAGATAACAAATGAGAGTGTCTCTGTATTTCATCAGCTGTCTCACAAATCTAATTTTGTTTGGGTTTATTTGCGGGCTTGCAGCAGACACTTTTTTGGGCTCTTTAACTCAAATGTGATGAATGTAAACTCTAATGTGTTTTTGACTCAGAGTACAAATAGCATTGTTATTTTTGTACTTCCTGTTTATATAACCAATGAGTATGACCTTAGATTACTTAAATGGTTTGTAAGGAACCACAAACCACACCAAGAAGTTTGTAAGTTGAATATGGAATATCGGTCAATATCCAACTGGCAAATTAAATTTGATGATGTCAAATTAAGCATTTCATAGTTGTGAATTCAAGCATGAATGCAAATGAAATAACTGAAATAAAAATGTATTTTTCAGTAGTTGATTAAATGTTTTTACAGAAGCCTACTTGCCTGCTCTAGCTTTAGCATCATCGAAGAAAACTTTTATTTTTTATTAAGCACATTCCCTTTTAAAAATGTATAGAGATAACCAAAACTGCCATACTGTAAACTGGAGTTTACCATGCACAGGGCTCCCACTGGCCTTAGAAATTCTTATTTCTTGAGTTTGTTGAATTTGAAAAAATGAAAATAATTCCTTGATAGTTTTAAGTGTGTGGTGTGATAGTTGAAAGTGCTTGAATCTACAGTGAAAATTCTGTGTGGAAAAGTAGAAATCACCTGTGTGGAATACTGGAATAGGCCTAGGCCTACATGGTTCAGTTTCATAGTATGATCTGGATGTCAGAGCAGCCGTATCTAACATTGTGGACCAATCTCTGCTTTGCATGATTGAGCGAGGTGCTAAAGAAATGACAATGTCCATCTACATTTAATGTTTACTTAATTCTATAGTGTCTACATGGTAGTAAACCCTAAAAGAGGTCGCATTGAGTCCTTGAATTTGATGGAATTAGGTCTTGAAAGTCATTAAAAAGACCTTAAATTTGATGTTCAATAAGGTGTGGGAACCCTGCGTGCAGACAACCCCCTGTGATTGATTAAGGAACATCTTTGACCTTTTGTGTAGACAGACTCACCATTACCTGATGTTCAGATTAGATTTGCATTCTGCTCATTGATCCTGAGCATAGAAATCGAAGTTACATAAGTATTTTGGTCTGCATATTGAGTATTTGTTGCCCTTCAGATAGCACTCATGAAAACACAGACATGCCTGTATAATACTACAGATATTATGGTGGACCTGGTTCTTTGTATTTTTAAGATCTATATTCAATCTGCTTAAATGCTTAATCAATCTAATTGATGGAAATGCTTTAAATGAGTGGAAAACAATCACTACTACTCCACTGCTGAGTTCAGGTAATTTACATATTGAATTAACACCACATTGCAACACAGATGCAATATTTAGAAAGTGAAAATCCTTTTCTTTTCTATCCTATAGAATATCAAAGGAGAGAAAAGTGTAAACGAGTGACCCAGAAATGGTGATTTTCATTTTTATTGGGATTGGATTGAACCATAATGAAAGTAATACATCATGCAACTGGAAGAAGGCTGGCTGACATACTCCATCATATGTGGATAAGTGCGTTTCACGAACACTATTATCATATAGACCAATAATATTTCACGCAGCAATTTGTCAAAGGCTCCGTCACGTTCTTTTAGTAACAGCATCTGTATTCTTTACCATCCGTTTCCATTAGTGGGATATCACAAAACTTGGTGTGTTTTCCTCACTTCTCCACGGAGAGCCGTGTTCCTCAGCTCTGCTGTATCAGTGATCAGTGAAGGAAGTGAAGGCTTAACAGGACCTGAGTGAACCTCAGTGTTTCCTTTAATGGCAATTACACGCCATCTTGGCTTTGCAGCTCCATTACCTGTTGAGTCTCAGTGAGTGTGTTTGATGTAGATATCGGGGGGG
>OMKK01013757.1:2862-16469 GCA_900302305.1 Polymixia japonica | reverse complement strand
GGCACCTGTTCCGCACCCACATCAGCCCCATAAGTTCCAATGTAAACCTCTTTAGGAATTCTCCACCATGAATACGCTGTGTGTGTGTATGTGTGTGTTTGGGTGTGTATGCGTGTGTGTGGGGATATATATATATATATATATATATATATATATATATACACACACATATACACACACATATATAAACACACATACACACATACACACACATATATAAATATGGTCCAACCCTGAGACAAGACCACGACCAGATGTTCAAATCTCTCAATGATTTCATCAAAAACAGTATGCCTGGTAGTTAGCACCCCCTTGTGGTTGAAGATAAATCTCCTGAGAACCAGACCCTGCCAAAATAAGTTTATTCTTTCCTGTTAGAAATTGGTGTGGCGTACGTTTGTGGTACTAGATGACATAATACAATGTTTAATTTACCAGATCACCTCAAAAATGAACTTAGATTTGGATAATTTAAGATATTTAAAAAGATTATATTTATGATATTTAAAAAATCAACCTTAATACTAAAATTAAATAAAAACAGTTTGTAGAAGCACTCGGCTCATTTGAATTGCGTCTGTAAAAGCCTAGCTTGATGACTTAATGATATATCTGTATCTGGTTTGGTTTTCGCCTATGTGTTTAACTAGTGATTACGGGGATGATAACAGTCCAAGTTCTAGGCGAATCAAAGCATTTGACTTTAATGGCAACAGGTAGAAAGTAAGCACAGGGAGTACAATTTTGGCAAGGCTGGTTTTACGCTTGCCAAAATTTTACTCCACCTCCTATCTTTCTAATGCAAGATTGAACAGACCTCCAAATCACTGGCGACATAACCTTATGGGGGCCTGATTGTGCCAACTTGTTAAATAGGGTATTTGTGCATCATATCCATTTTTTAATTGTCAAATGACACATTTGTGTGGAGAATAAATAAATAAATGCATTTATGTTTTATCAAATTACACATTTATGGGTTGAATCAATAAATAAATGCATTTATTTTATCAAATGACGTGTGGACAACCAATAAATAAATGTTATTTAATTTCCTACTCTCCTATAGGGTGCTGCATGAATGAGTCCTAAAACCCGGAAATGAGTTAGCATTTTTGCACTTCCGGTTCCCTTGTCTCGAAGTCAATGGGTTTTTTGAATGGGTTTTTGGTTAGATGCCTTAAATAAGGTCTGTGGTTAACACAAGCTTAAGAGATTTTCACATTTTGTTCTACGACATAAAATACATCAGTAAATACCCCACTCGTGTATTTTGAAGCTTCTACATGTCTTAAAAAAAGCGGTTGCTAACAAGTGGCTACATTTATTTAAATCTTTATTTAATCAGGCAGTCTCATTGAGATCAAGATCTCTTTTGCAAGAGACCTGAGAACTGAGAGACCTGAGAACAAGGAACAGTAAATGTGACTACAGAGATTGTCGGGTCAACTCTATTTCCTGTACCCTATTTCTTTTTTGACTACCGTCATATTCTCTTATTATTGCCTGCTCTTACATGTAAATGAGAACGTGGCCTTGTCCACACTAATACGGACATCTTTCTAAACTGATATTTTCCCTTTTTAAAACCATCAGAACCCCCTCTGTCACGTGTCCACATTACCTTCGTTTTACAAAGTATCTCTGTACACACGAGAACGCAAAATCCTAACGCTATAACGCTAATTATTTATTAATAGTTATTTGACATCTGTTTCTTCACCTTTATTTCTTTAACCGCCATTGTTGTTGTTGTTTCAGGCGCATGCTCATTACACAAAGCTTTTTTTTTTTTTGCTCATTACACAAAGCAAGAATGGGCACACGTTGAGCTGTGACGCTCCGTAGAAACGTTTTAATTTACTTCAGAAGGCGTTTTAAAAAAAATTAGCTTTAATTTAATTTTAGTCACCTAAAACGCTGTTTGTGAGTGGGTGACAGGCCAAAACATAGAGGAAAATGTTTGTTTTGCAAAATATCCATATTAGTGTGGACAAGGCCTAATACATTTTAAAACGCTATTTTAAAGTGAAAACGATTTCCGTCCACATCAGCTTTTTAGCACCGTTTCAGAAATAATCTCCGTCCATACTAACACGCCTGAAAACGCATATCACATGACCATTCACTGGACGTGCCGGTGTAAACAAGAAGCAGATTGTCTACTCTGCGGTTGCTTCTAGAGAAATAAAATGATGCTCAAATAAGTTTTGTGTGACTGTGAGAAAGTAAACAATGCGTGTGTGTAAATTGGTTTTGATGCATCAATGTTGAGAAGTTTTCTAGTATAGCCTTTGGTTATTTTTACTTCTATTGTACTTCCTAATAAAAGGTGTTGTTTGATACTTAACCCAAGATCTACCTCTATCTTTCCCACACAGTGAATATGATATATATATTTCAAACGCAGTTACAAAAAAGTGGTTTTATTTACAGACACTCTTGTAAAGTGTCACTTTCACTTTACAAGACACTCCAATACTACCAGGCTACTATTAGGTTACTATAGCCTATGTCTTGCTCTATCTCTCTCCCACACACATCAAATTTACTTTACAAAATGAATAGTTACAATTCAAAGTCAGTTTTACTACGTTATCGGTCAAGACATTTGGTCAACACACGTCTCACTCGTTTCCCCTCGGTTTCGTTGTTTTCTGTTCTCACACTAGTAGCTGTGCAGGATGGCTGGAAGTTTACAGTTTCTTTGTGAACTTCACAATAGTTGTGCAGAACAAAACAAGCATAGATAACAAAAGGAAGGTCCTCCATGTTTGTCCATCGCCCTCCTCAAAGCCGCAAACCGTGCCCTCAAACGTCCGAATGACCCTTCGATCACCATACGTGTCTTGCAAAATGATAGCTCATAATACTGCTCCTGTGGGGTAACTCCGCCATTGGGGTATTCATTCGTGACGTACGGCATCAGGGGATAAGGATCACCCAGAAGAAAGACAGGGACAGTATCTTCGCCCTCCACCAATTCTTTAGGGCAGAAGGGAATTCTCGTTTCGTTTGTTTTTTCCCGGAAAGGGTCATGTCATAGGGGCGTGACGAATCAGTGAAGGATACGCCGTGACTGATAACACCCAATCAGGAAGCGAACGTGGTGTCTGCGTCTTCGTTTTCAAAAGTCTCCGTTTCCGCCCGTCCAGACTAAAGGCCTTTACACACCTGGGGCGGTTTTTCCCTGCGATTAATTCGCAGTCAATAGAGCTCCGGGTGTCACTTGACTCGATTTCTTTACACCGCCATGTTGGCAGGAAACCGTGAGCAAAAACGAATGGTGCTAGCATTGATTTCAAGCTGTCAGAGTTCACTACGCACTTTGATTACAAGGACATTGAACATATTGCAAAACTTCATAGATGAACATTACTGACCCTTAACGCCCCGGGTGCTTTTCACTAGTATTGAAACGCCACAACCGACAATGTTCCAGACATGCAGTATCCAGACATCTACAATTACCTGATCAACTTTCCTTCGCCCTCCTCTGGACAGTCTTTGAAAGCCAACAAAAGCCTGGAGGGGTCTGGAGAAATTTGCATTTGTGATGAATATTCAGTGTTGGAGTCTACCGGCTAAAATTGCTTTGTCGTCACTGGAAGGGTAAGTGTCACTTAATCTTAGTTAACGTTAGCATACGCAACGGGCAGTGTAATGTAATCAGTGTGCTAACCTGTATGTAGCGTTAGCTGTTTTACCAAGAATTAACTATATCATCACTGTGTGAATGAATTGAATTGAATGAAGCAATACTCCCACTTTCCTGCCAATATATGGCGGTGTTTTCATTTCGACTGTTGAATGCGGGGATTGTGTGACGTCAACTACCGGGCTTCTATATATTTTTTTGGAACTGTTGTTGTCATGAGTACTTTCACACAGAATACGAATATTACTTGGCGAAAAAGCGATGTCATTTTTTTTCAGAATGAGATTTTCGCACCGCGAATAAAGGCATCAACCAATCATGTTGTGTGGAATGGATGTCACGTGGGTATACTGTTTACACCATGTGGTTTACACTCAGTCTGCTGCTAGAATGCTAAAATAATAGTCCAGTAGGTGGTAGTAGACAGACTCTTGCTCATCAGTCATGCCCCATAGCCTATAGTCAATAGCCTGTCTAACACTGCCAAAAAAGGGGGATGATATGAGTACATTTTGTATGAGTATGATAGATAAGCGGAGCGGCAGTGAACAGATCGAGTGATGCTGCCCCCGAGTCAAAAATCGCTTGCTTTGTCTCTATTTTTTAATATTTGTGCAAACGTTTGTTTCCTCGTCCCACCTCCACATGGTTTCATTGGTTGAAATGCTCACGTTGGTTCACTTTGTTTCTCTTATCGTCAAACCATCAAGACCTGGAGACTTTCCATTGGACATTTTTGATATGGCCTCATCCAGCTCTGACTGATATTTCTGCCTCTGTAAGTAATTTGAACTCATGATCAATTTTAGATACTTAATCTCCAATCCTATTAAAAGGATGTGAGCATCTTGACTTGAGAACTTTGCCTTATTAGGGTACTACAGAATTTGTAAATGTCTGCTTCTATCATTCCCTGATCCTCAGTAAGATAATTATTGATAGATAATTAATTTAGTAAAAATTCCTTTGCCCATGTTTTCTAAGTTGAAGAAGTATGATGATTTCTTTTCACCATGTTCAAGCCACTTGGCACGGGATCTAATAAAAGGGTCCAAGCACTATCCATAATCCTCATCTAACTCAGATTGAATGTGGTGGAGATCAGCCTGTTCATATGTATTTATATTATTTTTGTGACGGGTTTCTACCCAGAAATTAGAACACTTCTACTGGTGTGATCTAAAGATGCTATTGTGTATGGTTGTACTGGTTTCAACTGGTGTCTGCTTGTCAAGACTGGTGCTATATGGAGTTTTATTATTAGCTACTAGTGTCTGCTGGAATGAACTGGCTGCTACATGAGTCAACTGGTGTTTAAATGGTAGCAATGGTCTCTGGTCATTTCAACTGGTTCTGATGGTTACAACTGGTGGTTTTAACTGGTTCTGATAGTTTCAACTGGCTCTGATGAACACTAAAATCAAAGAATCAAGTAGACGTCTTCATCTTTTTATTTATGTCCTTTTCTGTTATTTATCTACCTATCTTTGAGAGCCTTGCATTTTGTTCTGTGTCTGGGCGATGCTTGGCCTCGAGCCGGTCCTCGAAACTGCCTTTTAAAAGAAAGACGAGGGAAAGAAGAAAATATCAAAATACAAAGTATGTGGAACGCATGAGACTACATAGCAGGCATACGTATATGAAGATTACTGTTATTAATGAAAAATATAGCCGCAAGCAGCAATGACCAGGGTCCAAGCACATTATTCCAATCTGACCAAAGATGAGGCAATAACAGCCCTGGATTTGATCCAAGAAACGTACAATGCATAGGCAAATGCTTTAGCCATTCAGTCACATACCCACTTCACATTCTGAGGAGTAAAAACTAAATGGACAGGTTTCGTCACGTTTTCAAAGAACAATATAACTGTATAGAGCTCCCCATTAATGAATTTTACTATGGCTTTACAAGCATCATCTTTAGAGTATTAATAGTATTATTCATTAGTTTAATGAAGATTGATCAAACTATGTTGAAAGTTTGACACTGTCAATCCACTGAACCATTTACACCTGAACATTTTGACCTACTATATGCAGTATTTGAGATGCAACAGGCGTTTGCTGTCAAGTAGACAGCAAAAGACAGGCAAGGTGTTATTTACAAAAATAATAAAGGGTGTCACTCGGAGGACATAAGTGCGTTTTGCTGATAGAAATACCTCAAACGCTGACTAGTGTATAATACTAATCACAAACTTGTAACCAGAAGTCTTACCTAACCTGGAATTGAGTAGTGGCACATGCTCTGGTCAAACTGTAGTCTGCAGTCCTGGCGATCTGAGGGTTCGCCAAGATGCATGATCCCGATAACACGAAACTCTTTCATGTTCGTGACAGGTGTCATGTCATGGTTATGACAGTGTCATGTCAGTCTTATGCACACCCCTTCAAATAAAGTGTTACTGACAAGTCTAGTGTACAGGTAAAAGTCTGCTGTGCTGTGCAGCCTGCAATTACTTAGTTGACATAGTAATATGTCATTAATATTAATATGTCAACATATTGTTATTCAACAGTAGTCAGGTATTCCCTTTTACAACTGTGCAAATGTTTGCTGTAGACCAACTGGTGGTGAAGTGGTTCTAACCAGTTCAACTGATGCCAGTTAGTTCCTGTTGAAACCTATAGAAGCCATTAGCACAATAAACCAGTACACCTACTAGGAATGAACTGGTGTCACTCTTGTGAACTGGTACCAGTTAATACCAATTGACACCAATAGCACTCTACTGGTTTGTGAAATGGAGTTGACCAGTAGAAATTTCAATCATCCAGTTGAAACCATAAGAAACCAATTGAACCCTGTTCATTCCATTAGAAACCAGTAGACCTGCTCTACTGGAATCAACCCACAGAGGGCAATACAACAATGATTTTCTGCCCTAGAAGCGCATACAAGAAATCATTTGGAAAATGTTGACATAAGGAATTATGCTATTCATTATAGAAGTCTGATGTTTACAGGTCAAAAAACATAATTTAGTGCTGATTTACCCTTTAAGGGCATTTTGGTCACACCTGGGTTCTATTATTTTATTTAAGAGCAAGCTGGTCCGTGGATTTGATAGATTAGAAGACTGGTAGTTGTTTCACCCTTGTCTTCTACGTATATTTCCTGCACTATAGTGCATTAGATGCAAAGATCAGGATCCACCCACTAAACATTCACTGTGTGCTAAAGCAGCAACATGCATAACCACACTGAAATAACCACACAGGTAAAACTGGTTAACAGTGTTCCTGGCGTGCAACTTGGTCAGACACCTTATTTGCTAAAAGGTTGTATTTATAGAGGTAGGGGGAGATTGAAGGATAGCCTAAATAAATTGCATGCCCTTAACCTTAAACACGCCTTAATTTGTAGAAGTGTTCAAGCCCCTTGTTATCTATATAAAAGTAGTTTACGGCACAGAACCAGTGCACCCTATGTAACAAATCCCTATGTTACTTTTATACTTTTACCAAGTATACTTCATTTTTAAGTTGCACATGTCTGGGAAGATCATTCTTGAAGGAAAAATAATGATAAGAAAAATTATTTGAGTAAAGAATTTTCAATGTTCAACATTTTTTTTGAATGTTCAAACACTACCTTAACAACAGTTATAGCTGGATAGACCTGCACACACAGTGTGCTGGGCCTCATTGCCTCTAAGACTGCTCTATAAAATGCTTTGTGATGAAAAAATCATCATGTGTCACTCTCGGGCAATATTTAAACAAGCTGAGAAGTGCTCTTCAAACTGATGATTTGATTACCCTTTAACCCTCTTGACCTTACATTTGATAATGTTCTTTTAATATGAGACGGCACTCGGCAGTCTGTGTATGTGTGTTTGTTCTTTGTGCGAGTGTGTTCTTTGCTCTGAGAGAAGGTATATTGTTCTACTAAGTAAACAAATTTAGTAGTAGTGAGGCAAGGTGACATCTACTGTAACTGGAATGAGCCACTTTACAACCATCCCAACTAATTTGGGATCTTCAAGTAGCTGTCAAAAAAGCACTCTTGTTACACAAAGGTAAACTCTGTAAAATCGGCACATTACTGATCTCTAGTGTTGGGAAGGCCTTACATGAAGCTGGTGATGATTTTATCGCAAATGCAGTTAATTATTATGACTTCCATTAAGGTTGCATAGATCAATGCCAGAATTTAGGTTTGTTTTTTTAAACAGCAGCCCTTAAAGGTGCTATCAGTAAGATTGTCACTCTAGTGTTAGTGAGGTGAACTACACTAACACACCAAAACTAGAAGCACAGTGTTTCAGGCTTGTTGAGGCTAGGGGGTCGTTTGTTTGTTTGACGGCCATCAAAGCAAAACAAAGACCAGAAAGTAGAGGGAAACGGTGCCACTTAAACATAAAACAGAGAGAGAGGAGAAGCTTTCAGACCATCACCATTATACTATATGTTAGGATACATTGTGGTAATTCAAGTTTGTATTTGATTTTAACAGTACAGATAGCACCTTTTAACAGGCAAACTGTTATTCTAGTAGAATCATAATTATGATTCTATTTCTTTTTTGTAGTTTGCAGCTGATTTATTTCTGTCAGTTAATAGATGTGATACAATTTAAGATTACCGTTATATAAATATAAAAGTTTCATTAAAGTGAATCTATTTACTAGAGATGTGCAGCTATACATGAAGGAACACCATTCTGCCAACAGTCAGATACAAATCAAATAAAAGACAGCATGCGAGAGAGAGATTAACCAACACACGTTAGCAGACGTTAGCAGACGGAGAGAAAAACTTTTCCGCAGTTGTATGATCCCTTCCACCCCAACACACACGGTAACACGCCCGTCTCCTCAAGGCTCGCCTTGTCATCGGTACTTTGATCACTGTGATGTGTTCATCCTGTTAACACGGAGGGATGAATGTCATTGTCATTTAACACACCACAGCTTATTGAAAAACAGCGCGGCGTTTCACAAATACATGCACACTTTGATTCCACCAATAACGTGTTAATGGTATCTTGGCAAAACATTTGTCCGTCATGTCAACGTCTGGCATTAAAAAAAAAAAAAAGATCCAGCACATACTTGGTAAGAACAGCCTGACTTCCCCTGCAGTGTCATGTCTGTTAGTTTCAAATAGACTTTGTTTTCCAAAACATCTGTACAGTTAGATGACTGAGTATTGGCAAAATGCTTTTGAACTTGATAACCTTGGTGTTTGGGAGGGCCTGGAACAACATGCTGGCTGCAGAGTAAACAATCATTGCCGTTCACCAAGGATATAAAAAAACCCAACAGAAAATCGAATTAGGAGGTGCAGTTGGAACTGCTAGGTGCTGTCTGGTTTATGCATTTTTACTTTGATGTCTGAGTTGGCGCACATCGATATTTGTCTGTTGTGATGCCCAGGTTTCATGCATGTCTTTGTTTCAACTGGAGGTTACCAAGGTTGACTTTCTCTACCACATTGAGTTTTACCGTCTGATTTAAAGATCTAGTTGACAGATCTGATCTTCTCTTCTCTTCTCTTCTCTTCTCTTCTCTTCTCTTCTCTTCTCTTCTCTTCTCTTCTCTTCTCTTCTCTTCTCTTCTCTTCTCTTCTCTTCTCTTCTCTTCTCTTCTCTTCTCTATACAATGCAAGTACAAAGCAGAAACACTCCATTTATTTGTTATTAAAGGCTAAGAGCCTGCAGCTTTTCGTTCCAGCCAAACACAAATTAGCTGGTGTGGTGTTTTGTTGAAATCAAAACATGTATGCTACTGACTGTTGATGACACATGATTGCAGGTGACTGATTTAGTGCTTTCAGATGGTTGAACTCATTAGTAATGACACATAGTCAAAACATTTTTTCTTCATGGAAACTTTTAAGCCTTATAACATATATTTTTTTCCCCACAAATCAACGGTTTGTAGACTCACAACATTTTCTTTATCTTAGAGAGGAATTTCAATAGGCAATAGTTCATACAGTATATTTGATCACAATATTAGTAACAATGAATCAAACTCTCCACTAGAGGGTGCCATTGAGTTTAGATCGGATCGACTCATATCTTCATAACAGATGAGAGTGGTTCTAAACCACCACTGGATCATATCCATATTTATTGTATCATGAAACTTTAAAACATTTTGTTTGCAGCAATAGTAATCAAAAGTATGTACAGCTTATAACTTTGGCAATCAAATAATAAAAGTACAGAAGCATACTTTTACATTTCTTAAAAGTATAACAAAAACACATAGGCTATGCATTGAAAAATGCACTGAAACCTGTATAATACTAGGTCCACTTGTACTTCCATAAAACTGACCATGTGAATCTGTAGATGTAGATGAAGAAGAGGAAAATAATTTATAAACCTTGAGACAGTTGAAACGTGGATTTTGCAAAAGGGGATGCAGTCAAAGCTAGGAAGGTGGTCTTAATATTTTATATACTCTGTATAATACTTTATAACTTATTAGGCATCAATGAAGTGATGCGAGCAATCAGATCTTTACATTCACTTTGGTGATTTGACACGGCAACATATTTCAGGTGAATTCCGAGATTGTAATATCGTGTATAATGCGTAATATCTATAGTTTAGCTGCCAAACAGAGAAATATAGGCCAAGAATTAACAAGAGATCGTACATACAAGCATCCTAGATTCTCACCACACTGACTGCCACAGTAACTACACAGGGACAAAAACCCTGGGCTCCCAAAGAGCTTATCTCCGTGTGACTCAGACGCCATCTACTCTTCCTGCTCTCTGAACTCTGGCGCTTCACCTTCAACTGTAGTCTAGGAGGAGAGGGAGGGAGGAGAGGAGAGGAGAGGAGAGGGAGGGAGGAGATGGAGGGAGGAGAGAGCGGCGGGGAGGTGGCTGTGGGGGGTAATATGCCACATAAAAAGAGGAAGTTCATCCTCTGATAAACACATAGCTACACATCCCGACGGACCCACTGTCTGAAAGAGCAGCCACTGCTAAATGTGAGCTTGTCTGAGCCGCACCACTACAAGGGGAGGCACCGCGCGGAATTCGTGTTTTGTCCCTGGGTTGTTCGTTTGAGAGCGTTAGAGGATTTTAACGCGCCTCTCTGTACCCCACAGTTTCCATTCAAGGGCCCCTCCAGACGCCGAGCAGCTCTTCACAGAAGACACGCATAATCACGGCAGAGGGGCGGAGATGAAACAAAGCAGAGATGTGTAAAGCATCATATACATATGGCACTTTATATTGTTCCTCTTTCAGGTATTCTTATGGGTGTTTTGGTTTTGATTTTGATTTTTTTTTTTTTTCTGCGTTGTTACACACAAAGGAAGCAGCCGCAGCTCAGTACTTCAAAGGGGCCCCGGCAATCCCACATAGACAGACCACATTTCTGTGGTGCACGCTGTGCTGTGCTGTGCGGCGCGGCGCGATGGAAAGACAAGGAGCCGTTGTGGAGGAGAGGAGACCATGGCTTCTCATTAAAAACACCACCGTTTCCTCCATAGATTACATCGCCGCGGAACGACGACATCGAGGAGACACCCCTGCCGCATCTGCGGCTAAAAGATGTAGTTTTACAAGATTGGAACTGTCAACTAAGGCATACAATTGAAGAAGCCTCAAAACAATTGTTCCGCAGAAAATGCCAGAACATTCTGAATGAAAATGACTGACGGATTGTTTACAGAAAAAGGCTTTGTTTGCTCTATTTCAATTTCCAGACGTTTTGTTAGGAATGCTCGCGCACCGCCTGTAGTTGCTCACTGAACCTGCTCAAGGCCTCTGGCAGCAAAGCATTAGTCACACCAGGACCTCTTGACAGATCCTAATGGGTTAAAAGGCCAGTAAAGTCCACAGCCTTGTATAGACCACGCATACATATCAGAGACACATACCTGGCATCCCTAAGCTGGGTGACAAAAAATATGCCTACCATCGGAATGAGGGAGTCCTGTTCCGGAACATTCTGCGATTGTCTCAAGGGTCTCCGATGTACACCTAAACTTGAGATGGACATTTCCTACACGTGTGTATCTGGCTGCTCACACTTGAGCCTGTCGGAACTGGAAGCGTCACTGAAGGCCATAGCAACAGTATGGATGACCTCCGACCTTGCTATCAGTAGGCTCCATGCTCACACGACCATACCACACTTCTTGTCTATAGTCCCCGAAGCCGTGCCTCCTTCCTGCTTGCATTGTTCGTCCTCTACTTACTGAATGTCCTTAAGCCTCTGTTTCAACTTTTGTCAGTAAAATTCTTTCCAGGGCAAAATATATTGATGCAGATATTTAAACAGTTAAAAACGGTTGATAATGGGTTAAGAGGATCTTGGAAATATATAGGCTATTCCACTCCCGTTTCATCTGGCCAACTCTACATGAAACGTTTTTGGTCTGTCTTCAAATAGAATTCATTAGACGGTGGACAGCAGAGTTAAAGTAGCAGGGGCTGATAATGTAACTGCAGCAAGGGGCTCTTTGGGAAGTTGAGAGGCCTTTATTAGTGAAGCCAGGGGTGGTGCACTTTCATTTCCTGGTTTTAATGGAGAGGGTCTCTAGGTCCAGACATGGGTCAAAGTGAGACCATCTCTGTAATGTCTTTTGCAGCTTTTGAAGGCAAGACAGTGGAAGGATATAGCCCATGCAGAAGTGAATTGACAGTTCTTCTTGTAGTCAACCTCATTTGGGCTTGAACCCAGGAGAAGTTGTTGCTCGCTTTGGTCATACTTTACACCGGTTGTCATGTGACTAGTTGTTGCTTGTTTCTTTCTGTTAGTTATCCTTTAGTGTCAACTCAGCTCAGGGAGTGTCACCCCTCATCATCGGACAGACTCCAAGAATGTGGAAAAGACAGCATGGTAACCATCCCGTGAGTAATTTCTTACATCCGTTCTTGGTTGAAGGTGACAAACACGTCAGCCTGTCTCTCCCCATCGTTTTGGCCATAATGCAGGTTTTCTGTATGTGAGCAGGCTAGTGATCTCATTGTCTTTCCGCGTACCCCGATAAGTGAGCGAGCGCGGGTCGCTTCCTGTGACTCAGGGCTGAGTCGTATGCATAAATAAAACACTGTACCATGCCGTGGCATTATCTAGGTCAGCCCGGCTCTCCAACCAACGTCCCCTAGTCGTCAGAGCGGCGCCTGCGATTCCCCGTCACACAGTGACCTGATTTGGAGGACTGCGTGTGGCAGTCAGGCTGTGGCTCAGACATAACACACATACTCGATAAAGTCAGGGAAACGCAAGGCACACGCAGTCACACACCGAAGCACACGTGGACTCAAAACACACACCTGCACACACGCACAGTGAGTCGATGGATAGCGGCGGTGCTATGGGTGTGCCGCCGGGCCCGATGTTAGAAAAGACATCCCGAAGCAATCGCTGGTTATTTTTGTATTCTATGTTTTTATTCGTCCATAGGTTTTAGTGCAGTTTCTATTATCATCTATCTACAATACGTTACATTATGGTGAGTTTGCAAGAAAGAAAGAGGTAGAACAAAGGTAGATCATGCCCGAGCGGCATTACCCAGAACGGCCTCTAGATGGCAGTGTCAGGCTGCTCTATTCCCCGTCAGCTCAGGTCTCTCATTAGTGAGGTCTACCAGGCCCCCTCCAACACATCTCATAAATGTCAACACCTATACGGCAGGGGACAGTGGGCCTGGATGTAACAAACACAGACGCCATGAAAGTCCACTCTGTCTGTCAAATCAATCACCCAAATCAGCCACAAGCTCCATGTTCACACTTCACATGAAAATTACCTGCAAGTTTGCGTTTGGTTTTTCTAAACACAGAAAAGAATAAATACCTAAGGGTGGTTAGGAAAAAATGTCAGTCGTACGCGTAAGTCAACGTACGCAACGTACGGGTCTGGCGATTTGGCGTGGGTCTTTATAATGTCCTTTATGTGTTGAAGTTTGTTATTCCCACCTTGCTCTGGTCAGTGACTCCCCTTATCCTTGCTGCCCCCCCCCCC